>JAMPIV010004716.1:354969-477799 GCA_024509875.1 Oreohelix idahoensis
GAAATGACAAGACATTGAGATAACGTCACGTGCAGCAGGACTTTGCACGTGTTTGTTGAAGGTCTATGCTCCTTTGGTAGCTAAAGGATAATACATGAATGATTGAATGAAATTTAATATAAAAAAATATTGTTTTTAAAATTGATTTTGGCAATTGTATCGCTATTTTTTAATTCTCCCTTGTCGTGTTTTTTATTTATTCAATCAATCAATCAATACCCTTTAGCTCCCCAAGGAGCATAGGCCTTCAACAAACACATGCCAAGTCTTCCTGTCCTGTGCCATCCGCTCAAGTTCTTTCCATGTTTCCCTCATCGTTTTCACCTCTGTATCCAGTTCTCTTCTCCATGTGTTTTTATTTTGGTCTACATCTGCCTCTCTTTCCTTGTGGATTCCAGAACAAGGACTGATTTGTAATGCTTGTTAATTAATTTTGTTTATTAGTTACGCAGTTCAGAAATATCTGTGACTGCATCTACTTCTTCCTGGATCATTAGCCCATGACTGACAAAGCAGTCAGTTCCATGTCGCCAAGTGGCGTCTTGTAGGGCAGCAACAAACTGCCCCCTTTTCGCATGGGCGGTGGCCAACCTTCGTGCCGTACCCCAACTCTGGTTCATGCTTTGCATCTCAGCGACCACTGTTCTGCGCCAGGTAACTTCTCGTCTGCCTCTCTTTCTCCGTCCTTCTGGGCTCCATTACATAGCAGTTCTGGTGACGGAGTCAGAGTCCCTGTCACACTGCACATCCATGCCCTAAATAATAACTTCCAACCACTTTTGTTCAACACTCAGGTCACATAGTGACACATTTTTGATTGATAGTTGCATTCAGTAACGTTACAGAAGGGATTCATAAAATGCATTAAACTGGTAAATAAAAGATAGTCTCATGGCATATACTGCCGTAGATAATTCACTATACTAGTCCTAATTTTAAGAGGGGAGTTAACCATTTCGCTTCCTTACTGCCATTGCCTTTCCTATCTCAAGAGTAGATTTAGGAGCCCTTTTACATATATGCTTAATTACACGTGACGCTACGAGGTATCGAACCCTGAACCCTAACAGGAAAGGAAAAGTGATAAAACAACCTTTTCAAACATTAGATTAGGACTTCTTAACCTTTTTTTTTTTGTGTGTGCCATAGACCCTTTGATTGTCCAGTGCAAGGTTACGGACCCCGTGTTATAAAAAAAAAAAAAATGTACATAAACGCATAATTAAAAAATGCTACATACAAATAACACATGTTATTACAAATAAAATCGATAAACGTTTATATAATCAGCATTCTTGTCCTTGTGGCTCTCTATGGTGATTGGGGACACCACTGTAGCTAGTCCTCTTGCAGAACGCCTTCACCAAACATTCACATTCTCTTGCGTGAAGCTTTCACCAAACATTCACATTCTCTTGCGTGAAGCTTTCACCAAACATTTACATTCTCTTGCGTGAAGCTTTCATCAAACATTCAAATTCTCTTGCGTGAAGCTTTCACCAAACATTCACATTCTCTTGCGTGAAGCTTTCACCAAACATTCAAATTCTCTTGCGTGAAGCTTTCACCAAACATTCACATTCTCTTGCGTGAAGCTTTCACCAAACATTCACATTCTCTTGCGTGAAGCTTTCATCAAACATTCAAATTCTCTTGCGTGAAGCTTTCACCAAACATTCAAATTCTCTTGCGTGAAGCTTTCACCAAACATTCAAATTCTCTTGCGTGAAGCTTTCACCAAACATTCAAATTCTCTTGCGTGAAGCTTTCACCAAACATTCAAATTCTCTTGCGTGAAGCTTTCACCAAACATTCACATTCTCTTGCGTGAAGCTTTCACCAAACATTCACATTCTCTTGCAACAGTGGTTTCTGTGGCAGTTTGTTGTACATGATAAAGTTGCCAGCCTCAAGCACAACGTCATTTTAGTTGCCTTGTACAACATGCCCGAGGAAGCACCAGTCCTATTCTGTGTTTCTTCAGAGACCCCCGGGCACTACACGGTGCCAGCTTATATATTGTCATAATGAAATAGGGGGAAAAAAACCCGTAATGTAGAATATATTTAATTAAATGCAAATATCTTTGTTAATTGCCTGAATAAAAATTTTGGTGACAATAAAATTTTTGATTACGCACACTGACTTCCTAGAATACGTTCACGGAATCCCAAAGGAGCACAGGAAGCCCTGAGTTAGATAATGTTACCGTTAAAGAGTAAAAGATAGCATTACGAAGTTAAAACACAGAAAGCTGTTGTAGAAATGACAATTATTTGACACTAGTAGTTTAAAAAGAGTTTATACAGTTACGTTTGATAGATCGATGGCAGAACGAGCAAGATTAAAATATAAACGTCTAACAGCATGAAAACATAAAGTAGAAAGTTTGAAATAAATATTTGAGAGCTTGATAACTTGACAAATCAAACGATTTTAAAAAGCAGTTTAAAATAAATATTTGAGAGCCTGATAACCTGACATATCAAGCGATTTAAAAACTATATTTCCTTTTCAGCGAAACATAATTTTCAACTACAGAGAAATGGAAAACCGAGATAAAAGTGCAACAGACAACATGCATTAACAGGTTCCGGTGTCAAATAAATAGGATGACGACTAACGTTGAATTTTTTCCGTTAAAGTAAAGTCTATGGCTGATATGATTTTTAAATCAGCGTGATAAACAGTTACAACGTGTGATTTTTTGTTTTTTTTTCATCAAGTATCAACTACATTAAATAACGTAACGATTACAAAATTTTATCAAGTAATAAATCCACTCGTGGCAATTGCATGCAACACTGAGCCAGGAAGGAATGAAAGCATGTTTGTGACGTTGGGATTAGCGGTCACTGCGACTCAAGTCTTCAAGCTCTATCAAAATAGTTGTATGAAATATTGTCTCCTTGACATAATATGTTAGTTGCTAAAATCAAGAAGGAAATAGTAATGACCAAAGCTATATTCAACAACATGAGACAGATACTAACATCTAAACAACTAACTCACTAATTCAAACTGAGAATCATCATATATATATATATATATATATATATATATATATATATATATATAATATATATATATATATATATATATATATATATATATATATATATATATATATATATATATATATATTTTTTTTTTTTTTTTTTTTTCTATAACCAGCGGCACTCGAGCTTTCCAGCTCTTTCGGCCCAATGACATGTCATTGCGAGGCTGGGGGGTCAGTGGACTTTCCTTCCAACCCTTCGCTCCTTCCCATCCACACGGGATTTATGTGCAGGAGCCGTTCAGGTTATTCAGTCAAATTTCCGGTCGTAAACATTTCTTCAAACGCCGACGGCCGGGTTTGAACAATGAACACCTGGTCGCCAGTACAACGTCGTAGCCATTACACCAGCGCGGCTCCCCATATATATATATATATATATATATATATATATATATATATATATATATATATATATATATATATATATATATATATATATATATATATATATATAAATTCTCCAATACTGTATGGTGTAGAAACATTGACAATAAACAAGCAATTAGAAGAAAGAATTGAGACCCCTGAGATGTGGATACATAGCCAATGCATCCACACAGGTATGACTACAGAGATCCCTTGAAGGTGAAATGAAAAGTGAAGGAAGAAACTGAAAACAAAAGAAATGGTGCCGTCCTGAGGAAAATGAAGCAGAAAGAGAGCTTCACTGTTTTTACTCGTCGGGTATTTCGTAGTAATTTTTTTGGGATACTAAAGGGTACATTTGGGCGAAATCGGTAATACATACTGCCGTAAATTGTAAATCTCTGATGTACATTTATGCAAACTTCTTCTTCTTATAGTACCACTCCTAGTGGCGTAGGAGATAATGTCTCTCAACAACTTACTGTCTCCAGTATAATTTATCAATTCTGCTGTTGACTCATTTCCATGCCACGACGTCAAACTGTCCAGTATTTACTCTCTTTGTCGTCCTTTGTCTCTTTTTACTTCCATCTTACCTGTTGTTACGATATGGTCCAGCTTTCCTCTTCTCATAATATGCCCAAAAAGTGGATTACTTCTTTCTAACTTGTGAAATAAGTTTACTTTGCTCACTTGCCTCTTTCAGGACATCCTGATTGCTCTTTTTGGCTGTCCATGGTATTTTTAACATTCTTCTGTAAAACCACATCTCTGTGGCCTCTAGTGCTTTTCCTACTTGTTTACTAATTATCCATGACTCACTCCCATATGTCAGGATTGGTTCTATATTCAAAAAAAGAAACGCATAGCTATCCGAGGGCGCGTTTTTATGAGTTTGTAAGTAAAATTTGGTGCTAGGGTATATAAAAACCAGCCTCAAATATTCTTTACAGTGTCAAATGCACGTGTTGACCTGAATTGCGTTCGTTTTTGTAATCGTTACAACGCAGTGGTCAATAGTGTTTATGACGCAATTTTTGACCACAGCTCACGTTGCGCGCACGTGAAAGCAACAAAATTTTGGGTGAACACTATTCACTGACAACGCAACTGAAACCCTATAAAAGGATAACGCTACACAAAAAAAATTCAGTTCATTTTCAAGCAGACATTTATGGCGTCTCTAACGATAAATTTAAGGAACATTGCTATTGGCCGACTGCATGCAGGCGAAAGTTAAAGTCAGGTTGCCAGGCATCTAAACGTGCATCAGAGTACCATCAGTCGACTTTGGCACCGGTTCCAAGCCACTGGCTCAGTTGAAGACCGGCATCGCAGTGGACGACCCAGAGTGACAACAGCAGCGGAGGATCGCTTTATTCGGCTTCGTCACCTCAGAGACAGGTTTACAACAGCTTCCTCATCTGCCTAGTCATTGCCTGCAGGACGTCATGTGTCTGGTCAAACTGTCCGGAATAGACTGCATGACGCTGGACTTTGGGCACAACGATTTCACCGAGGACCTGTCCTTACGCGCCGCCATCGCCAAAATCGACTTCTTTGGGCCAACCAGCATCGTCCCTAGGCAGCTGACAATCAATTGAGACGTGTCTGGTTTAGTGACGAATCTTTCTTTTTTTTGCAGCGTCATGATAGACGGCGTAGGGTCTACCGCAGGCGAAATGAACGTTTTGCTCAAAATTGCGTTGATGAAGTTCCGCCGCACGGTGGTGGAGGTGCAATGATGTGGGGAATGATCAGTTACAACGGAAGGAGTCAATTGGTACATTGAAGGAGACTTGAATGCGCAACGATACGTCAATGAAATTCTTCGACCCCATGTCCTTCCACTTTTGGCTGCCCAAAGGTCTGTGTTTCAACAGGACAACGCCAGACCCCATTGTGCACGGTTGACCACGCAGTTCCTGACTGCCAACAACATTCTCACCCTTCCCTGGCCATCCCTGTCTCCAGACATGAGTCCGATTGAGCACCTGTGGGATGAACTGCATAGACGTGTTTGTCGCCGAGACGTTGCTCCAGCCAATCGTCGTGATCTGTTTCAGGCACTCCAGGAAGAGTGGGCATCAGACGTCTGATCGCATCCATGCCCAGGAGATGCCAGTTGATGATTGATGCAAGAGGACGCCACACACCATACTAACGGGAAAGCCCGTACGCCAAAAAACTCTCGTGACCCAGATGCAAAACAACTGTCAATTGATTGGTTGAACCCTAAGGTATTCTTGTGTGCAATTTGAACAATTAACTCATTAAATTAAAAAAGTTATTGAATGTCAAAATTATGGCTATGTATGTGCCTTCAGTAGCTATGCGTTCCTTTTTTTGAACAGTATATATAACACTGAACAACTCTCTTTCTTACTTCCAATGACAAATCATTGTTGTATAAAATACTCTTCATTTTATAAAATACTGTTTTTGTCTGAGCTATTCTGCTCTTCACTTCTTAGATGCATCTTCCATTCGTTGTTGTTAATGTGCCCAGGTATTTGAAATTATTGACCTGTTTTTAAACGGTTCCATTAAATTTGATAGTGCATTCTGGGGATTTCTTTGTCTTTGAGACGACCATTACTTCTGTCTTTTGGCTATTAAGACTGAGGCTTTTATTTTCACATTCTATCACTATTGTATCAACCATTTCCTGCAGGTCCTATTCACATTTTTGCTATTGAGACTGTATCATCAGAGTATCTCAAGTTGTGTATATTATGTCCACCAACAGATGTTCCTGATATGTCCTGCAGTGATCTTATTATACTTTCACTGTACAGATTGAACATATCCGGTGATAGCACACATCCCTGCCTGACACATTTTTTTACCTGCTGAAACTTTCCTAATATGACTGCTAATTCTTAGAGCTGCTGTTTGTTGCCAGTACATATTCTTTAATATCCTCAAGCCTTTACCATCAATTTTGATACTTTCTAACATTTTGATAATTTCCTCATGTTTCCTTTATCAAACGCCTTAAATGATAATCATGAATCATGTAAGCAAACAGAGAGATTTAAAAACTAAAATTTAAGATGGGAAGAAAGACTAGAAAATGAGCATGTTTCTTCCCTGTTTATAATAATGTGTAGATATGAAAACTGGCTATGGTCGAGAAGTTTCCAAAACTAGATCAATGTCTACGTAGGTACATACATTATAAGAGCAGTTCACATTCAATGAACTTTGTGAATATGCCAGGTAAGAATTTGTCCTAATCAACGCCAAAAGACAATCAACGACGTCTCATTCTTTTATCCGGTTTATTTCTGTCTGATAATGGTCCGCGATATGATTATAAATTATCTATTACTCAACCGTACGACATTGGTTTATTTCTGAACGCTAAATTTATCGTGGGCCTTACGCTTTTCATGCCATGCTCTTCGCAAAAACTCACCGCGGGCTATATTAGTGAAGTGCCAAACTTAATAAAGGAGGGTTGCTTTGACCTTATCTTAGAGAATACGCGACCTTCATTTGTGAGATATCAAATCCGAACGTGCAATTTTGTGAAAGAGACAACTACTCCAAGCGTTTCAAAATTCACAATGTTTTACAATTCATTCTGAACTCGCCAAGTTAAGACCACCTACGACCAGAACAGAATTCGCTGACACCAATTAACGAGCACTTCCGACAATCAACCACGTTTTTCAGTTATTTAAAGAAGTTTGGCATCGGTAACAAAATCGTATCATTTGTTTTTCTGTAATGCATGTTTTGCCTTTTCTGACGAAGCATGCCGCGGCCAAGCCTAAGTGCGTTTTAACTAGAGCAATTTATGGAAGCTTGAAAGATCTTATAAAAATAAATAATTGCAATGTTTAAAAGAAAAATAAAACATTTTCAGTTTTCATAAAAATAACTTAGCCCATTCTGTATGCCATCTTTTGTCTGTTATCATATTGCCCTCGTTTATAGTAAACGTTCCAGAAGCTACATTTTCTGTATGAGAGGCAATAAATTCTAGACTTTACTAGAAACTGCAAACATCAACTGGTCGAAATAATGTCAGATGAATAATGCTGACAGTTTATATATTTTATTGACACGTACATACACTAGGTGACTCCATTCACGATTTAAAGATTCATGATCACATAGTTTATAAGGCCAACCACACTGGGCCATTAACGTTTATAAACACAGTAGTAACGGTGCTTTCGTTACCTCTTCGTACAGTCTGTCTGATAATGGTCCGCAATAGGATTATCTATAACTCAACCGTTGTCACAAAACGTTTGTACAAGTACTTGTGGGCCCCTCTCTCACTCCTTCATTCTCTTTTTATTTGGCATACTTTATGCACCTTCATTAAATTTTTGCTGTGACCACTGACAGACTTGTTTACGTTTTGCCAGGTGAACCGTAATAATACCAGGTTAATTAGAACGGGCAGCGCATAATACTTTTATCCCGTAAGTCGCTTAGCCACCTCTGATAGAGGCGATCTGCGTTTGTACAATATGGTCTCGTACGATCGATGAAGAGAAAGCCGTCTAAGGGATGGGCAAAGGCACATGTGATAAGTAGATAATCGCTTCCGCGGGACTATCCTGTGTAATTATTACAGATGACCTGACAGAGGAGACAATCTTGGCGGAAGTATTGCAGCATTATTAGAAAGAGATCACGCGATGGAATTTTTAAATGTAATATTTTAAAACACGCGGGGGTATTATGATTTAAACACCCCAACCCATATTGTGCATAAGAGATTGGATTGGTGTAAAGTGAGAGCCGGAATACACAATGGTTCTCATTGGCAAATTCGTCGGAAATACAATCTGGGATTTTGAACTGAGAATTGGAAATATTATCTAGCGAAATCGGAGTCACAAATCAGACTGCACCGCCACCTCAAGCTAGCAATTCACCAGAGCCAGAGAGAGAAGGATCGGACAAAGAATTCCAAAATTATAAGTGACCGATCGAAGTATTTGGGCAACTTGAAAACTTAAAAGTAAACCCGCATATTTAAATACGAAGACTGGAAAGTTAAAGGACCAAGATCGAAGTATTTGGGTAACTTCAAAGCTTAAAAGTAAACCCGCATTTTTTAAATACAAAGACTGAAAACTTAAAGGACCAGGACAGATCGAAGTATTTGGGCAACTTTAAACATTAAATAAGTAAACCCGCATTTTTTTAAATACAAAGACTGGAGTTCTAAGGAATCAGATCACCCGTGATAAGAGGAATATAACATTTTCCCAGACCAAGTGATTCGAAAGCATCAAGGTGCTACGTCCATTCTAAGCTGTGCCAGGAGATTGTGTTCCCAAAATTTACTTTGGGGTAAGTGTAAACATTTATTTTACAAATGTGAATTTGACTAGTTTTCCTTGCTAAGTGGTTATATATAAGGCTGGCAACCTCAACATATGAAAATAGTATGTTCATAAACCACTGCAGCAAGCGCTGGTGTTTGTTTTACACTAGTTTGCTTTGAAACGCGGAAGCAGCAACGACCCCAGACTCCGACTGGAGCAGTAATGAGTGATGATTATATCCCGTGTGCCTGTAGTGCATCATATCGTTTTGTTAGATATATGTACCTTGTTAATCGTAATTCAGGCAAATCATTGCTTTCACGCTGTCCAGGCACATATTATCCCAGTTTAATACCCAGAAGAATATTGGTGACTTCTAATCATCGTCACTGAGTTACGCTGTGTATACTCAAAAAGAATATAATTATTCAGAGAGACTAACATTGGTGGGTTCACAGCGAGATAATGCGCCTGTTAATCTTCCAACCAAGTGTCTTAGCAGGGACATTTGTTCTTTTTATTTTTGTCTAAATTTCGTGGTGCAACGCTTCAAGACGAAAGTTCTACGCCACTAGTTGTGAGGTAGAAACAGGGAATCTACACTTACCGCCTAAATTGGACAAGTTGTGTGGAGAAGTGCCCTCATCACAGAACTGACGAAATCATGGCTGCAGTAGTCATCGATTCTAAGCTAAGTGCTTACTAAAAGGACACAGCAAAGAACATTAATATTCCTCTATCCAGTCTCTATGAAGATAAAACTTTCATCTAAAATTCACCATTATTTCATCTCTATTTTAACCTGTCAAAACCAATAGATTATTAAACTTGTTACATGTTATTGTAAAACTTAAACAATCGTTGTTTATTCAGTTATTATCAGAATGAAAGCAAACGTATGAGCAAGACTGTTTATTATATGTATACATGTAAACTTATATTTACATATATAGAGCTAATTATTAGAAAAGGATTTCTCAGGATTTACACCAGCTGGTGGCTTGAACGGGATAAAAACATTGCTTAATTCTTCATAAACGGCGGCGGATCGATATACGTTAACAATTGCCCTGCCAATGCAGCATTGTTCTTGACTTCGGAAATATCTTATGAAAGGTCCCATGGGATAGAAGCGTCATTACCCTTTGATACGTGCCGTATTATATATAAAGTTCCGGAGAAGGGGTCATCAAACAACACGGATCAGCATAACTTCAGTGAGCTGACAACATCTCCTTCACAATTTACAATACACAGTTTACTGTACTGGAAAAAAAGCTCCATGACATTGAATATAGGCCCAATGGCAAAATGCCGTAATAGGCAGTCGTCCAGTCCGTTCACTATCAAACGCTGATCAATGGCATTCATACAGTATTTATTCTCACCATACACTTGACATCTTCGTAACTAGATATGATTCCTGACTAGAATAAACTCGGGACACCTCACCAAAGTATCTTGGTGCCCTAGTGATGGAATCATGCAGGAAAAACACAGTAGACTGCAGGAGCTCAATACACATACGTCCGCTCACATTCAAACACAAGCCGCATCTCCTCTAGCAGACGATCACCCACCTCTGCTTCAAATATTCGCGTCTGCTTCTACACCATTTCGGTATGACGTCACTTCCTTTATTAGTAAGTAAGTCCGTATAAAATTATCAGAAAAGGAGCCCTGTCGAGCTAACTATAATACCTGCATAATCGTTATGAATTTTAATCATAACACCCTTCTATCTACAACTCTGCCAAGAGTAATCTTGTGCTATTTTAGACACAATTGAAGATCCATTTTATATACTCTTGAGTTTTGGCCACTGGTGGACCACTAAAGCAGAGCTAAGGGGAGGCAATCCGTGACAACTGTACAACATCGTTAAATACTTCCTGGTTAATAATAAACAGCTGGCATACATATGAGTCAACACCTTCCTTGTTTGCAGACACACTGGCGGACATAAGAACATCAGAAAAAATACACATGGCGCAGCCCATCCGGCCGGCAACACTTCCAAAAATCAACTGCCCAAAATCTTACAATATTTTCAGTCCTGTTCACGACCTGCATTCTTCGCACGGTCTTAACCAAATCTCGCTCTCGGTCATAACAACACAAACCATACACCCATTTTACGACAATCTATTCTAGCAACCCTCTTGTTTGAGCACCGCAGCGTTTCAAAATAATGTATACATTGCGGTGTGCAAAAAGAGGTGCATACAAGATCAAATTTTTTTTGTGTGAAAGAAATTTGGTTTAGACCAATTAAAAAAAAATCTAAACAGTTTTCCTTGTTATCTGGCTATTCCTCTCATTGATAATATTTATTGTTTTTAATCATTTGGTTCTTGTAATGTCTTAATAACCAGGCTTTAAACGTTGATGCTAATCGTTATTACAATAATATTGCTCATTTAGTAATTATGAATTAAGACTTTGTAATTATGAAATAAGGTTAAGTGACTATGAATTAAGGCCCTATAATTTAGAGTTCACAACCTGTACTCGAAACTAAAAGTACATATGCGATGTGTGTGGCAGATTACAGTGCTTAACACTGCAGGAGTACATCAATGCGTTAGTACAGGCTTCTGTGACAGATTACAGTGCTTAACACTGCAGAAGTACATCAATGCGTTAGTGTAGGCTTCTGTGGCAGATTACAGTGCTTAACACTGCAGGAGTACATCAATGCGTTAGTGTAGGCTTCTGTGACAGATTACAGTGCTTAACACTGCAGGAGTACATCAATGCGTTAGTACAGGCTTCTGTGGCAGATTACAGTGCTTAACACTGCAGGAGTACATCAATGCGTTGGTGTAGGCTTCTGTGGCAGATTACAGTGCTTAACACTGCAGGAGTACATCAATGCGTTAGTGTAGGCTTCCTTAAACGAGATCAGCTACAGCTGTGGCACAATGGTTCATCAGAATCGAACAATGAGAAACGATGATGGTGGACAGATGTTGAGGCGAACCTTGAATAGTATTGTAACATTCTTTATATGTTTCTCAGTTTAATAAATGACCGTAGCCTGTTGTATCGCCGACATTTTGTTTCGAATTATCACGGAAACTCCAAACCCGCAACTTCCCCAACGCTCCTAAAGACACATACACACTCTTGCATGCACGCATGCACGCACGCACGCATGCGCACGCACGCGCGCGCGCGCGCACACACACACACACACAGATTACACATTGCTTTCTTTGTCGAGAACGCTGTCCGGTAACTCATTTAAGCAAAATTTAAAATCTTAACCCCACATCTCCAGTACTAATGTAAATTTTTGTTTTCTACGTCTGAGCAACGCTGGGTCAAAATGCACAGCGTAAATCTAATTTTCTTAGGATTGATTTTCTGAAAACCCGCCGAAAACAGGAATATGAAAAAACAAAGTCTACAACTCAAGCTGGTCGTGACCAGGTCGTGCTCGCAAGTGGTGTATATTATCCAAAGGTCATGATGATGATAAGTGCTAGAAAGACTGATAATCTGGAGTTAGATTTTGGTTTTTGAGTGTCTTTATTTGTTCTCGGGCTCTTTACAAAGAATCACTATTCTCTCTCCGCCCTCCCCCCTTTACTCAGTCACTCACGAATTAATCCATTGTCTTACTCACTCTATAATTATCCGCTCACCATATCGCTCACTAATTTATTCTCTTAATCACATACTTTAAAATTAAGATTATACGACAGCTGTATACTTTCTGTACTTTGGTGCGGTGCGGAACGTTGGTGAGTAACAGAAAAGGAAAATGTCCAAATTATCCGATGTCCACACAACCTGCGTAAAGAAAATGTCCAAATTATCCGATGTCCACACAACCTGCGTAAAGAAAATGTCCAAATTATCCGATGTCCACACAACCTGCGTAAAGAAAATGTCCAAATTATCCGATGTCCACACAACCTGCGTAAAGAAAATGTCCAAATTATCCGATGTCCACACAACCTGCGTAAAGAAAATGTCCAAATTATCCGATGTCCACACAACCTGCGTAAAGAAAATGTCCAAATTATCCGATGTCCACACAACCTGCGTAAAGAAAATGTCCAAATTATCCGATGTCCACACAAACTGCGTAAAGAAAATGTCCAAATTATCCGATGTCCACACAACCTTCGTAAAGAAAATGTCCAAATTGTCCGATGTCCACACAACCTGCGTAAAGAAAATGTCCAAATTATCCGATGTCCACACAACCTGCGTAAAGAAAATGTCCAAATTATCCGATGTCCACACAACCTGCGTAAAGAAAATGTCCAAATTATCCGATGTTCACACAACCTGCGTAAAGAAAATGTCCAAATTATCCGATTTCCACACAACCTGCGTAAAGAAAATGTCCAAATTATCCGATGTCCACACAACCTGCGTAAAGAAAATGTCCAAATTATCCGATGTCCACACAACCTGCGTAAAGAAAATGTCCAAATTATCCGATGTCCACACAACCTGCGTAAAGAAAATGTCCAAATTATCCGATCTCCACACAACCTGCGTAAAGAAAATGTCTAGGAGGAATTATGTTTTTGATGAATGCCATCTCCAATCAGGAACTGCCCTCACGGTGCAGTAAAAACGATATTACGTCATCATTGCGGGCAGACACTGGAGCTGGGTTGGCCATGTCCTCTGAAGAGACCCTGACACCATCACAATAACTGATATGCTATGGATCCCAGAAGGACGGCGAAAGAAACGCAGACCACAGACAACCTGGCGAAGATCTGCGGAGGCTGAGATTTTTTTTTTTTTTTTTTTAACCAGCGGCACTTGGGCTTTCAGCTCTTCGGCCCAATGACATGTCGAACAGCTAACGAGATTGCCCGTCTGCGAAAAGGTTACTTTCTGATAAAGTAATAATTTGTTACATCTGAAACACAGTTTACAGGTGTGTCTGTGAGTTCGTCTGCCAGGCAATCCGATGTTTTAATACCATATATGTTAGAGATGGCCTTTGCATTTCGTTCAAAATTTTCCCATGACGGAAATATTTTGAATTTCCCCACTGGAACTTTATGTTTGAAAACGATTGGCTTTTTACTTAGAAGCATAACAAACAGATGCGGGGGTAGGACAGGTATATAAACTGACACGTTTCAGTGTTATTTAACTGTGACAATTTACTGTGAAGATCGCTTGCCACGACGACACCAGACCTTGCTAGTTAGAATTCAGAATTCTTTTTATCAGGCAGGACCTTTTCTTGAATAATCTTGACGGATTTACAAAACTGCCCATAAAATCTCTATCATTTTAATAAAGAAACGAGGACTGGGGAAACTGAAAACACACGCAGTCATAGAGGGAATTGTCTTATTAAAGAAACGACACCCCAGACGCGTGTAATATGCCGATTCAAGTCTCTTTTATCCATCTCAGCACAAAAGTATGTGAGCCAGGATTTGCGTAAATTGTCACTTTACATTTTATACTACTAACATGTGAACTAACATATATATATATATATATATATATATATATATATATATATATATATATATATATATATATATATATATATATATATATATATATATATATATATATATATATATATATATATATATATATATATATATATATATATATATATATATATATATATATATATATATATATATATATATATATATATATATATATATATATATATATATATATATATATATATATATATATATATATATATATATATATATATATATATATATAAATATATAAATATAATAAATAAATAAATATAATATATATATATATATATATATATATATATATATATATATATATATATATATATATATATATATATATATATATATATATATATATATATATATATATATATATATATATATATATATATATATATATATATATATATATATATATATATATAAATTTCATTTGCTTTTCATTTAGTTTTTAATTTTCTTTCTTTAAAGGACTGTACAGGTAGTCATTTTCTGTTAAATATATACAGCATATACAACCATAAAAAATCCGGCATTTTAAAAAATCCGGCACTCCTCAGGTCCGGAGGTTGCCGGATTTTTGAATGTCAACTGTATATATAAATATATATATATATAAGAGAACTAAAAGCATAAAATAGTCCCAGGTTCAATATGGAACAGGGAGGAAAAATGAAGAAGTGATGTACAATCTAATTATAATTCTTACAGTTTCAAACCAGTGTAAATATCGATGTTAACATATGCACTTTAAAATTAATGTAAGTTTCAAACCTTTCAATCAGTGGAAATGTAAACGTAAACATATTCTAACTGTACTATTAACCTTTTCATTTAAATGTAATGTAAAGCTAAAGTTATTCAATTTAAATGTAAAGAAAGTTTTATCCTGAGGGATTAAATTTAATTCTTATCGAGGGTAAATTCTGAGATAAATGGGATGGTAGAATAGAAGAAAGGGGACACATAAGTATAAGCAATTCTCATGACAGCGTTTCGTTTCTATTCTTTATCATAGTTATTGGTGGTACCAGCAGAAAGTACAATCTCTGGAACAAGAAGGGAAAAGTGGCCTAAGCTTTAAGACGAGGGACCAACTTTGTAGACTCTACCTGACATTTCTGGGAAACTAACTACACCCGACAACATTGAAAAGCTAAGAGAGTGAGCAGTGTAAAAGAAACTACTAATAGCAGCTAAGTGCAAAATATACGCTGCTATAGTAAACTTTTTTTCATCGACTTTACTATCAATCAATCATGAAACTTTTCTTCTAAACTATTAAATTATTTTCAAACTTTTAAAACTTACGCGATTATTAAATTTTATTTGTAATTTTACAAATTTAACTTCGATTTAATCATTTTAAATGTACTGCATGTTTGTCTCAGTCAATTTACTACACACACTCTTAACAGAGCTATACCAGAAAAATAAGAATTCCACTGAGTAAATCAGAGGTGGGGGCTTAACGAGCTAAAATTAATCATTGCCAAATTCTTCACAAAAGTGGTCGGAAGATTCTAGAATTAACGTGCTCATCCAAAGCAGCATTGTTTTCGCTTATCTGAATATCTTGTGAAGACTCCCTTTGTGATAGAAGTGTCATTATCCTTCTATCTACATCTCTGCCAAGAGTAATCTTGTGAGAAGGTAGACACCTTTGAACCCCATATTAGATACTCTTGAGTTTTGGCCACTGTTAGACCACTACTGCAAAGCAGGGGATGCAATACTGTCACAGCATCAACAGAGACGCCGGCAGCTACAAGGTTCATTGACAAGTATCAAGTCAAATAGTGGGATAAATGAAAATAGGCAGTGTAAATCTTACTAGGATACGGGACAAAGAAACTGCCAGCGTACTGGTCTCAGTGTCTTCTTCTTCTTCTTTGATCCTTAGCCACAGACTGTCAAAACAGTCAGTGGCCATTACGCCTGGTGGCGTCTTTTAGGGCAGCAACAAATTGCTTCCACTTTGTTCGGTCGGCGGCCATCCTTCGTACAGTGCCCGAACTCTGGTTCATTCTTTGCATCTCAGCCTCCACAGTTTTCCGCCACGTTGTTTTTGGTTAGCCTCTCATTAGCTTTTCTTCAGAGGTCCATAGCATAGCTGTTTTGGTGATGGCATCAGGGTCTCTTCTGGGGACGTGGCCAACCGAACTCCAGCGTCTGCCAGCTTTGATGATGTGCATGTCCTCTTGGTTACTCCGAATGAGTAGTTCTTGGTTGGTGATGGTATTCGGCCAAAAGATTCAGTGAATTTTCCTTAGGCACATTGTGTGGAAAGAGTACAGTTTCGACATTTCCTTCTCTGTTACTCTCCAGCATTCCGCACCATAGAGAAGCACAGAAAGTACACAGCTCTCACATAATCTTAATTTGGTGTTTGTGCTGTATTCGGTAGACTTCCAGATGTTGTTGAGACTAGCAAAGGCTGTTCTCGCTTTATTCAGTCTGTTGTTGATGTCCTTGCTTGTTCCGCTGCTTGGTGTTACTATGCATCCTATGTATGTAAATGTGCATGTCTGTTCTAGTTTCTGGTTCCTTATTGTTATTGGTTCAGGATTGCCCACACTGAGTGTCATGACCTCTGTCTTCTTCAAATTGATGTTCAGACCCACCTGCTGGGTGATAAGGGTGGATTAGGGCTAAATGATAATGGTGCGCCACAATGCCAGGTACGTTAGCTCCGTATAAGATTGACGACCACTTGCCACCCCTATCGACACCTGGTATTAAAGTGCAAGATGTAGGTGTCTTCTCTGATTTTAGGATGTTGCTGTGTATGTGGTAGTAGAACAGTTCACAGGGTATAACACAGGCAACATGATGTGTAGAGTCATAGAAATGGTAACTTCGTTGTATAATTTTTTTCCATTTATTGCACGCCACAAAACAGTCAGGATATTTATATCATCAACATAGTTCAACGAGTTCAGCATTCAAAATCATAGAGTTCTAGTTCGTGAAGCTGTATAAATAATATATATATATATATAAATTCTGCAACAGTGTCAGCTGCAGATCATCACTGTTCATAGACAATAATAAATATTCCCTTTCTGATGCTAGCAGATCAGATGTATACAATCAGTCCGTTTACTGTCTGCACGTGAATAGCATACATGGATTACAGGTCAGCTCGACCTTTATAACCTTCCTAAGTCTAACCATCTGACTTGGACGTGATCTCTGATATAACGAATCCTGGAACACAGACAATAGTCTTGTTGGTCTAGAGCGACCCATATATATATAACTAGTTCAGGTATAAAGATACCGGTGACTTAATCCTAGTCAAAGTACCTCTCCATTTTGAATCACACAGGCGAGCAAAAAGGCGACAAAATGACGAACCTCTAGATGATAGCATAAAGTTCGATACAAGAGGAATTACCTTATTTCGGAAAATCAACCATGAACATATGCCTCCAGGCAGGCTTGAATAATACTGGGAAATAGTCTAGTTAGCTAACTAACTCACAAAGACAATGTATTTCCCTCAGAAAATCACAAGACGCAGGTCGCGTCTGCTCGCGACTTAGACCATTTCTAAACTCCCCGAGCTGGCCGGAACAACAAACGAAAACCAGGTCGAGACATGCGCAGAACGACAATCTCTGAGTCGCCGTTCACAATAAGACGATTCTAAGAACATTCGAGATAAAAGTCTTACACAGTCGCGCCTTTTATGGTCATGAAAAGAAGCGTTAAGAAAGGTTTCAGGCATCTACAACAGTTGACTGATACTACCAAATAAGGAGATATGGTCACGCTTCGTTCAAGAAATTATAGACCGAACGTGTCTCTATACAAGAGAAGGCAAACTCCTAAAAAATAGCAGTATCAATATTTCTGGTTCTGTCCCTTTGACTGTAAATATATATAATATACATTTCAGTCAAAAAATGATCATACATACGAAAAATGTTTATACAAACGAAAAATAATAATGATCCGTGCGTAACATTACCGCACCCTCCCGGGAAAAAAAAAATGAAACTTTTTTTTTTTTTAAAATCCTGGAGCCGGAAAAAAAAATCTAGGCTCCTAGCGCACGTATGATGCGCGGATATATACCTAACAAATTAGCTCAACGCATGGAGCGACACTGAGATCATATCTCAGATCCTTAGAGAAAAAATTTATCTAAGTATACGCTTATATATTCCAGGAAGGTGCCACCAACACACGCCACAATGATGGCAACATCATAATGAAAATCAAATTATTCTCATACCAATATATGAAATTAAATATATTATTATGGTATCATACAATGTGTTGCAAATAGCGGTGTAATTTACTAATATACCGCACTATATTATTACATTATATAAAGCAACAGTAATTAATAAGTAATACATGTGTTGATCTTCGTTGACATAAAACATTCAATAGAAGAAGATGTGGACATCATCCGCTCCCAATCTAGGACAGGACTTGATATACTCAAAGTTCCACAATGGACACAATCTCGCATCTTCAATGATGTGCTGCGAAAATATCAATAACACAAATCTTAAAGACAACTGGTAAATCTCTCAATACAATTATGCAAATATATTGTCTAAATGTGGCCGAGTGATCTTTTGGCCCGTATATCACTAACTAAGCCTTCTTAGATAATTACATGGTACAATGTTATTAATTCCCCTCAAAAAAGTGAGAAAAAAAAATCTACTAACATGTCATTACAACATTGGACTGTATATCAGGAAATATATATATATGACAGAAGAATCATGCGGAATCGTGTGGGCATCTGGACAGAATGTCTGCCATCACATTATCCGAACCACGGATAGCTCGAACCGAGAAATGAAATGGTTGAAGAGCTATGGCATAACGAGTGGACCTCGAGCTCTTCATGTTTTTGCTCTGAATAGCAGTAAGCGCTTTCTGGTCGGTTTCCACAATGAAATGTGCGCCTAGAAGAAATCTTTGTAACTTCAGAATAGACCATACCATAGCCAATAACTCACGGTCTAAAACCGAGTAATTCTTTTCTGCAGCATTTAATTTCCTAGAGATATACATCACCGGATGCAGAGTATCAGAATACTCCTGCATTAGTGCCGCCCCAATCCCAGTTGACGAGGCGTCACTTCGAAGAACAAAAGTCTTCTCAATAGTAGGTAACCTAAGAATAGGTGGAGATGAAAATAGGGCTTTAACCTGGTCCAATGAGGATTGACATTCTTTAGACCAGCGGATCAGATTAGGCGACCCTTTCTTCAATAAAGTAGAAAGCGGTGCCATAATGAAGGACAGATTCGGAATGAATCGTCCGTAGAATTGGATCAAACCTAATAGACTCCTTACTTGTTTCTTCGTCTTAGGGACCGAAATGTTAAGTATTTTTGAAACATTGTGGTCCTCTGTCTTTAAAAGACCATGACCAACACGATGACCTAGGAAAGAAATCTCACTAAATCCTATAAAGGCTTTAGAGGGTTTTGCAGTCAAGTTATACTCGCGAAGAGTGGACAGTAATTCGTATAAACCCAAATAGTGATCTTCCCAGGAATCACTGAATAGACAGATATCATCTAGGTATGCTATGACATCTGTACGATATGCGAGAATTCGCCGCATCATGCGTACGAATGTAGCAGGGGCGTTCATAAGACCAAAAGGCATGAAATTCCATTGGAATAAACCCCTAGGTGTAGAAAAAGCTGTAAAAGGTTTGGCACGTTCGGTTAGAGGAACTTGCCAATAACCTTTAGACAAATCTAGTTTGGTAAAGAATCTAGAATTAGAAAGTTTATTGAGTAGTTCTTCTAATGAAGGCATAGGTTCAGCGTCGAACTTCGTAACTTGGTTCAATTTGCGATAATCTACGCAAATGCGAATGTTATTATCCTTCTTTCGAACAATAACCATAGACGAAGAGTATGCTGAAGTGGATGGTTCAATGATTTCCAAACGTATCATTTCATCCAATTCTTTTTCTACTTGAGACTGGAAATGGATAGGTATTGGATAAGGTCTGACTCTGATAGGATTATGATCAGTTAGCACAATGTCATGTTCAATGACATGTGTGTGTCCCGGGATGTCTGTAAGAACATCCTGAAATGTTTGCAACATCGAAGAAACTTGTCGATGTTCCTCAGCGGAAAGATTTGGAGAAACGGTCACGTTTTTCCAAGATTCCGTAGAATAAAGTGGGACCATAGAAAGAGGAAGATTGACATCAGAAAAAGTAGTTTCCTCATCCTGTATAACTGACAGAGATGAGTACTGACCATGAGGTACTTGAGAATTGTCCGTTGCCTGGAAAATAGGCTGCAAATAGTCTGGTCTTTCATGAAATTCCGTGAGCATATTTATGTGGAAAGTTTTATGCTTTCCATCAATATCGACAACATAGTCGACATCAGAAATTTTGGAGACTATTGCATATGGACCTTTCCATGCAATTAGAAGTCTGTTCTCCCTTGAAGGAAGTAGAACGAGAGCTTTGTCACCTGGACAAAGTTGTCGTAGACATCTATTCTTATTTGCAAACTGCCTTGCCTTTTCTTTAGCAAATTCGGAAGACGAAGTTGCTAGTTTGCATGCCTCGATGATCTTTTGCCTAAGAGCAATGACGTACTCATAAGAAGATTGAGTTTCATCGCTAATATTATCGGCAGTGATTAGATCGTGAAGTAAAGACATAGGGCCGCGCGGTTGCGCGCCAAAGACAAGTTCAAAAGGGGAAAACCCCGTATGTTCATTGGGGACCTCTCTATACGCAAAGAGAGCCGCGGGTAAGACCCTGTCCCAATCCTGAGGATGATCCTCAGTTATTTTACCAAGTAAAGTTTTCAGAGTCCTATTTAAACGTTCGACTAACCCATTAGACATTGGGTGATAGATACTGCTGAGAGACCTTTTAATGTGTAGCATAGACATTACCTGTGACATAGTGTCTGATATAAGTTGAGTGCCATGGTCTGACAATATTTCTCCGGGAAAACCCAAGCGAGAAAATATCAGCCAAAGAGCGTCTGCGATGTCAGCAGTTGAGATGCTCTTGAGAGGTATTGCCTCTGGCCAACGTGTGCACATATCGACACATGTAAGGATAAATTGATGTCCTCTAGCCGACTTAATTCTAAAAGGACCGATAATATCTATTGCCATTTTTTGAAAAGGGCGAATAGGAATGTCAGCAGCCTGGATAGGCGCAGCATGTCGTGGTCCTTTAGATTTGACCTCCTGACATACTTTGCAAGAGCGACAGTACATTCGTATGTCCTTGCTCACAAATGGCCAAAAGAAAGCCGCAAGAACTCTCGACTTTGTACGGGAAAAACCCATATGTCCAGCACATTGCGAGTCATGAGCATGTTGCAATATTTGCAATCTCATGCTCTTAGGCACAAGAATTTGTGAATGAGTGGACGTAGTCGAGTCTTGTACCATACGTACAAGTACGCCGTTCTTCATAGAAATCCAAGATTTTCTATTAGTATTTTGATTAGGATCACCTTTTTTTGCTAGAATGAAGAATTTTTGTAAAGAAGGATCTTCTTCTTGCAATTTGATAAATGAGTCACGTGTAATAGTCAAGTGACTATCTTGGTCATTTACTTCATCATTATTAGTTAATGAAGTTTGAGGTGGATCCAGAGCATGTGCTCTTGTGACCACCGCATTGGTAGCTTCAATGTTTTGCTCTTCCCAAACAGCAATCTGCTGTGGGGTACATTCCCTAACTCCGTGAATACGACCAATAATAAGGTCCGCAATAGGGTTTGGAAGTAGACACGCGTGGACCTCTCCCGTGAAGAAAGGAGTAGCAATGTGTATTATAGCAGTAGGATACTTTTCCAACGTGCCACCAAATGTGACACATTTGATGACCTTTCCTGTAGCACAGGATGGATCTACAAGAGATTGCCTAACCCCGACAGTAGTACATCCAGAGTCAAACAACACTGAGACTGGATTACTATTTACAAGCCCCTTATGTAATATAAGAGAACCTCTCCCATCATGAGCAACATTAGCAGGAAGAGCGGGCAAAGGATGACCACAGCTTAAAGTAGTAACGGTCTTCGGGTCAAATAAAGTACTGCATTGGATACATTTATTTGCCCTACCAAAATCAAAAGATGAGCATCCGATGGCATTATGGTCTTTATTATCATTAACCTGTTTATCTACTCCCTGAGATTCTTGTTGAACAGAGTTTGTCTGTTGATATTTTTTTCTCTTATGTTGCGATCTACCGCGACCATTATTGCCTCTGCAATTATCATTAAAGTCCCTACTGTAATTTTTATCCTGGTTTGAGTTCCAGTTTCCATAACTGTCATTACCATCTCTATACTGTTGAGAACCTCTATTATCCTGGTATTGAGGTCTCTGAGAAAAATATTTTCCTCTATACCGATTACCTTTGTGAAAATTTCTAAAGTTAACCGGAGTAGAATAACGTGTAGTATTAGGATGTCTCCAGTTCTGGGAAGAAGAATCACCCTGGAATTGATTACTATGATTCTGGGCATAATTACGGTTACTCTTTTTATTGAAATTTTGCTGGCTACCCTGAAATTTACGCATAAAATTTGGGCCATAAGGTGCTGCCGAAGCAACTGGCAGACCTTCTTTTACTTTAGAGTTGCTAATGGTTATGTGAGGATGCGCAGTAACATACTGGCTACAGTATTCTTCCATTTCTTTTATGTTTTTAGGCTTACGCTCATGAAGAAAAGAAAGAAAAGCTTCATTAACAGAAGACATAACCTTGTCTCTAAGTAGTAAGTCCATAAGAGCTTCAAATGTACTCTCTGTTTTAGACAACTCAACCCATCGTAAAAAAGTAAGACGGATGCCTGAGATGAATTCAGAGAATTCAACTCCAGTTTCTGGTAACATGTTTTTAAATTTAAGACGATATCCGTCCTCGTTAAGTTGGTACTTCTTTAACAATGCCGCCCTGACAACCTCATAGTTGTTTTTGTCAGGCACATCTACCATACCCAATAAAGTCAAAGCATCACCTCTAAGTATCTTGGACAGATGATAAACATATAATGTTTTATCTATATTATGCACCTTACATGCACTTTCAAATCTATCTAGATAAAATGTTATATCATCAATTGAAGCATTGAATGCTGGTAAATTAAGCTTGAAATCAACAGCATTAGACTTATTAGCAGATGATACCTTATTAGCATCATTAGCATTACTAGATAACTTCAACTTTTCTAACTCCAAAGCTAAGAGTTTTTCTTCATGCTCCATTTTTGCTTTTCTCTCATCAGCTTCTCTTTGTAACCTTCTTTCTTCAGCCTCAGCCTGTAACTTTCTTTCTTCAGCCTCAGCCTGTTTTTCTAATCTTTTATTTTCAGCCTCTATTTCAAGTCTCTTAATTTCAGCTTCTTTTTCAAGTCTCTTATTTTCAGCTTCTTTTTCAAGTCTCTTATTTTCAGCTTCTTTTTCAAGTCTCTTATTTTCAGCTTCTTTTTCAAGTCTCTTATTTTCAACCTCAGCCTGAAGTCTCTTCTCCTGTGATTCTGCTTCTCTTTTTTGTTTTTCCATTTCCATTTGTAATCTCTTTTCATCTACCTGCATCTGCAGTTTTAAATTTTCAGCATCTATTCTCTTTTGTTCAGTTAGTTCTTTCATTTTCTTTTCCTCCGACTTCAATGCCTTGGCATATTGAACAGTCGCAAATTCTTCTAATTTATCACCTGTCTTCCCAAGGCCTTTACCCTGCTCAATAAAGTACTCAAATGTAGACATGATGTCTAAAATGTGAGTACAGAACCTGAAATAATTAATTATCTTATTTCAATCTTAATAGCAACAAGACTTAATAAAGTGCTTGTGTAATCAATATGTTTACTCCAATCTCTGTGGGCAACAAGACTTGACACCAACTTGTATTATCAAATGTATAATAATATCACAAGTCACCTCTTAATTATCAGTGCACTACACAAATCAGTGCATAACCATCAGTTATTTATCATAACTGCACTACAATAGTGCATAAGCAAAAAACCACCAGTTAGTTATGATAAGTGCACTATAGATCAATAGTGCATGAGCATATATGTAACAATAGTGAAAGCTAACTATGCAAGAACTATGCAAACAATAACAAGACAATGTAAACAATAACAAAGGTCACCAACAATGTAAACAATAACAAAGATCAAAGTCAAATGTAAACAACAACAAAGATCAAAGTCAATGTAAACAACAACAACGACAAAGATCAGAGTCAATGTAAACAATAACAAAGATCAAACAATATGAAAACATTCGCATAAGTCAAATAAATAAACAGCGAAACTAAAAAGAAATGTGATGACAAAATGCGAAGATATGACAAACAAATGACGCTACAGTGTATACACAAAAATATACTTAAAGAACTGAATAATAGATAGGGGAGACCTACAAATACAAACAATCGAAATCGAAACTAAAAAACACAAAGAAAGAGAGAAAAGAAAAAGAAAAAAAAAAAATATACAAGAAACAAAAATAAAGCACAACTCGTCACAACTAAACAGATATAGCAACGATTGTCGCTAGCAAATTTCACAGTAGGAAATTCGCACAGTCCCTAACGAAAACGCTAACAGTAGAACCTCTGTGACGTGGTATCTTCTACTGAAAGACACCGCCCAACCGAGAAAACCCGCTGAATATAAACATATAAATATACAAATACAAATAACATATAACATATAACAAACAGCAAAAAGTGTGAAAGAATTTAGAAGGCTCAGCTAGAACATAAGGGCACAGTTCACAAACAAAACAGGCCACTTAACTTCTATATGTCCCAAACGTCAGCACGGTGCAGAACAGGATGTCGTCAGCATTCTGAGGATAAAGATCCAACGTTGATTAACATCTGCTCCCATAGACAGCCATGACGAGGGAAATGAGCTTCTGACAGGAAACAGCTTCTGAACTTGACCTTCTGAATTCTACAAATTGACTTCTGAGACCGGAACAGTTGTTACGGCACTTGTCCTTCTTCTTAACAGATCAGGAAATCCATTCGCTCGGTACTTGTCCTTCTAGTTGCAGACAAACTTCAATACTGCCGAGCAGCGCCGGGTAGTTTCAAAATATCAACAACTGTCAGTAATGCCGCGTCTTTCAACAAAATTTCATCGAAGGTGATGAATAGAAACTGCAACGTTGTCTTGTAGTCTGCTGATGATGTCTGGGTTTGTTGACCCCCTTGATAGCTGGTATCAGAGTAAACCAACATATGGCCACCAAAAATGATAAGGGTGGATTTAGGCTAAATGATAATGGTGCGCCACAATGCCAGGTACGTTAGCTCCGTATAAGATTGACGACCACTTGCCACCCCTATCGACACCTGGTATTAAAGTGCAAGATGTAGGTGTCTTCTCTGATTTTAGGATGTTGCTGTGTATGTGGTAGTAGAACAGTTCACAGGGTATAACACAGGCAACATGATGTGTAGAGTCATAGAAATGGTAACTTCGTTGTATAATTTTTTTTTCCATTTATTGCACGCCACAAAACAGTCAGGATATTTATATCATCAACATAGTTCAACGAGTTCAGCATTCAAAATCATAGAGTTCTAGTTCGTGAAGCTGTATAAATAATATATATATAAATTCTGCAACAGTGTCAGCTGCAGATCATCACTGTTCATAGACAATAATAAATATTCCCTTTCTGATGCTAGCAGATCAGATGTATACAATCAGTCCGTTTACTGTCTGCACGTGAATAGCATACATGGATTACAGGTCAGCTCGACCTTTATAACCTTCCTAAGTCTAACCATCTGACTTGGACGTGATCTCTGATATAACGAATCCTGGAACACAGACAATAGTCTTGTTGGTCTAGAGCGACCCATATATATATATAACTAGTTCAGGTATAAAGATACCGGTGACTTAATCCTAGTCAAAGTACCTCTCCATTTTGAATCACACAGGCGAGCAAAAAGGCGACAAAATGACGAACCTCTAGATGATAGCATAAAGTTCGATACAAGAGGAATTACCTTATTTCGGAAAATCAACCATGAACATATGCCTCCAGGCAGGCTTGAATAATACTGGGAAATAGTCTAGTTAGCTAACTAACTCACAAAGACAATGTATTTCCCTCAGAAAATCACAAGACGCAGGTCGCGTCTGCTCGCGACTTAGACCATTTCTAAACTCCCCGAGCTGGCCGGAACAACAAACGAAAACCAGGTCGAGACATGCGCAGAACGACAATCTCTGAGTCGCCGTTCACAATAAGACGATTCTAAGAACATTCGAGATAAAAGTCTTACACAGTCGCGCCTTTTATGGTCATGAAAAGAAGCGTTAAGAAAGGTTTCAGGCATCTACAACAGTTGACTGATACTACCAAATAAGGAGATATGGTCACGCTTCGTTCAAGAAATTATAGACCGAACGTGTCTCTATACAAGAGAAGGCAAACTCCTAAAAAATAGCAGTATCAATATTTCTGGTTCTGTCCCTTTGACTGTAAATATATATAATATACATTTCAGTCAAAAAATGATCATACATACGAAAAATGTTTATACAAACGAAAAATAATAATGATCCGTGCGTAACACTGGGTATACTTATTCAGTCTATAGGTTTTTTCTTGGATGTGTTGATGTGAATGTGCGAGTAGTGCAATGTCGTCTGCATATTCCAGGTCATCCGGTGTAGAAAAATGTTGTCTATCTAATTCATCTTAGACTGCTCGCTGTTGTCTGGCGCATCATCCAGTCTATGACTATTGTTGATGTCCTTGCTTGTTCCGCCGCCTGGTGTTACTATGCATCCTAAGTGTTTAAATGTGTCTGTTTGTTCTAGCTTCTGGTTCCTTATTGTTATTGGTTCAGCATTGCCCACATTGAGTGTCATGACCTTTGTCTTCTTCAAATTGATATTCAGACCCACCTGCTGGCTATACTTGTTCAGTCTATAGGTTTTTTTCTTGGATGTGTTGATGTGAATGTGCGAGTAGTTCAATGTCATCTGCATATTCCAGGTCTTCCAGTGTAGAAAATGTTTTCCATCTTATTCCTCTTGGACTGTCCGCTGTTGTCTGGCACATCACCCAAGTCTATGACTGTCAAAACTAAAGTTGTTGATAAGGGGCATCCCTGTCGTACTCCTGTCTTCACCTCGAAGGTTAGGTTGCTCAACCTAACACTGCATGCAAGTTAGAATAGAGGCTTTTTATGATGGAAACAATGCAGCTAGGAATTCCATACGCCCTCAGTATTTTCCATAGGCTTTCCCTGTGTATGCTGTCGAAAGCATTTTCAAAATCAACAAAGTTAATGTATAGCTGTTTCTACCATTTTGAGCACTGCTCTATAATGTTCCTGAGGGTGAATATATTTTCTGCACATCTTGAGTTCCGTCTGAATATCGCTTGTGCTTTCCTCAGTTTATGGTCTACTGCTTTTGAAATTCTCCACGGTTAATTATCGGATTAACCCAATGACAACTATACATCACACCCCCAACATATCTACTGCAATAATGTTCTCCATCGTACCTCTCACGACCACATCTATAATTCAATAATGTCCTCCACCACACCTCTCACCTTCAGCACATATACTCCAATAATGTCATCCACCATGTCACGGGCTGCTTCCCCTTAGCTCTGCAGTAGTGGTCCAACAGTGGTCAAAACTCAAGAGTGACTTATGTAGGTCTTCAAAGGTGTCTACCTTTGCACAAGATTACTCTTGGCAGAGTTGTAGATAGAAGGATAATGATGCTTCCACCACCGGTGGGATGTTATAAATATTTATAGGGGACTTAGTGTACTGACTGAGATCAGCTGTGAAGGTATATATATCTAATAAGAGTAGTGTATTATATATAACCTTACTTGCTGCCACATATGTATACCTCAGTCAGAATTATTCTGGAATAGTGTGATGACTACGTTATATGTCTAGGGTATGTGTATGATGAAGTGTAAGTCAAAACAACAACAGACAGATAAACAATTTAATTTATTCCACTACACTTGACAACACTGTGACACTCACATACATAAAACACTCTACAAGGATATCTTAAAGGAGTCACTGATAACTTTTCAAATAACAATATGTATTCATTGCTGTCATGAATGAATATGTGTCCTGATTCAAATACCAAGGGAACCAGGAATCACAATCAATTTTAATTACAAGTTATATGTACAGAATTTATCAATATGAATATTGTAGTGACATATATTATTAAAAGTATCCTATGTGTGTCAGTTGTGTAGTAGTAATATGAGGTAATACTGGTTTTGTTTTGTTCAAGCTCTGTTGGTATTTGTCATCATGACTTCAATAGTTTGTCTTTATTGGAACTAGTATTGGAGATGTTCTCAGTTCCTGATATTAAAACAATTTAATTCCCCTCTTAATGTTATTTTTACAATGTCATTTTAAGATGGGGGTACATAATGTTGAGCTCAGCTGGCCTCATCAGCTTATCTTGCGTGATGGCGGCAGGAAAAGACTCCTCTGCTCGATTTCTCCCCTGTGCTCTGGAGACACCTCACTGATAGCTAAATGGACCAAGGAGTATGCTGTCCGACTCTGGATTCAGCAAAGCTCTGACCAGGTGCTGCTCAATAACGTCAAGACCACGGTCCCACAATTCATAGAATAAACACAGATACGTTGACTAGCAATGAATTCTGGCACAAATACTGGCACAAATTCCCATCTGCTTATGTTCCAGGCTTTTATTTAGCAAAAATATGAGCTGGCTTCAACGCACTGTTGCTTTATCAAGCTTATTTGAACTAGTGGTCTCGAACTAACGCTCCTAAGTGATTATATCAGCGAGTCTGGCCAATGGAGCCACGTTTCGACAAGTGTTTGAAAAAATTTTACCTTCCTACGTCTCCCCTAACAACCAAGGATAGCATTTATAGTCCAACTAATCGTGTTTAGCCTTACATATCATTCCAGCCAATCAGTTCAAATGTAACTTGTGGCCCATTTCCCGTACAATGGTGGTTTTTAAAAAAATCTACCACTGAGCGATTCTGATTTTGGGTGTTGTCTGACAGCACCATCATTTTATTTTGGCTATAACTTGTTAATTCCTAGACTATTTGCGTAACGTTTTACATATTCTTTGTCAGCAAGCCCTAAGGAACCCAAATATACAAATTTAAAAGAGCTAAGTGGCTGCGTTCAACATATGCAATTTCTTCTACCTCCTGTTTCGAAGATGTGCTGTCTGGGTACTGTAATGTTTTCAAACGTAAACCCATCTAATGTTATCTTTTCTAATAAGCGTTTTCCAGGATTTTAAAAACCTAACTCTGGGAAGGGTAGTGAATTTATCACTGTCCGTCCGAAAAAGTTAGTGCATGTGGCCTTACACGCGTGATAGTAGTAATTGTGTATCGCGCGACGCGTGTTTAGTGTTGCACGTGTTCGGCTTTATGCCTCTCCCTTCTCTCTATCCTTTAGTCCATCTGTCTTTAGTTACGCCGTGTATAAAATGGAATGAATGAAATATTAAAATTAGGTCATAGTTCATCTTGCGTATCTCAATGTTTTTCCAAGAAATACAGCACACGTTTCATTGAAGAAAGCGGGTAATAATACAGTAGGCTTTTACTATCAACGTGAAAGCGTTACAATTTGCCGACGAAGTAGAAAACAAGGGGGATTTCGAGTACAGTCATTGTGACAGCACTGTTCTTTACCATTCTTCTTCCTTTTATTAAATTTATTTGTTAGGCTTTATATTTACGTTTTAATTTATATATGGGGATTAGAATATTTCACGACACCTCCCCTCTTAAAACAGACATCCCATGTCAGTCCTTTATTCTATATACACATAGATAAATGTAAGTCAACTTGACTTTACTCTGCTGTGGTGCTATCATGGTTTTATGTAGTTGGGTCCATTCAGAGTAGGCACTACTCATGAAATCTGCCTCAGACTTCTACAACCAATAATATATTTCGGTTATGTTACTGAACAGCCGCAAGTGTGAGTGCTTGTCTTAATGCTGCTTCGCAACCCGTATTCACCATTTCTCTTCTCTGAGTCTGCGCAATGACATGTCCAGAGAATATTATATTTCCCTCAAAATGTACGTTATGAGGAGATAACATATACCTGGTGATAGCAGAGTTTTCGTAGTGGATCCCATAATCTTCTTATTATCCTGTATGAAACATTCGGAATATCCTCAATCAAAGAGGCAACTCAGGGATTCATTACATTCCTCCGAAATGTTTACATCCAACAATTTTCTCATCATTCTAGAGAAGACACTAGGCGCATTCTTCAATCCAAATGGCAATCTATTAAACTCATAGTGTCCTTCTGAGGTACTAAAAGCTAGGTATGGTCTAACCTCAGGCTTTACTGGAATCTGATAGTATCCTTTACTCAGATCCACCTTTGAGAAATATTTAGCTTTATTTAATCTGGCAAACAGCTGATTTGTATCCGGCAATGGATCCACCTGTCCTTCTGTAATAGCATTCAGTCTCCTGTAATCTATACAGAGTCTATGTTCTCCAGAGGGCTTCCTTAAGAGTACAACCCCGGAACTATACGAAGATTCACTGTGCGAAATAATTCCTTCCTTCAACAGATAGTCTATCTCTTCCTTCAAAGCTTTCTCCTTAGCAAACGGAATCGAATATGGTTTCATACAGACAGGTGTGTGGTCTATCAGTTTCATATCATATTCCAATAGGTTTGTATGCCCTGGTCGGTCTGTTAACACCTCTGCATGATTATTTAGAACCTGTTGCACTCTCTCTTTCTGAGTTTTCGTTAAATGTGTACTGATTTTCACCTGTGCTGCTGTCTCACAGGGGTGTAATGGATATTCAAATGATGAAAGTGGTTCCTTTTTCATCTCCATGGCGATGGACAAGGTCAACAAGTGTGTCTCTTCCTGATGTTCTCTTTCCAAATATTTCTTCAGGAGATTCACATGATAGATTTTTTCTTTCCCCTTCTTATCTATCTTATAATTTGTTCTAGACACCTTCTCTAGAACTGTATATGGACCCTGCCGTCCAATTTGTAACTTATTCTGACTCCCGGGCAAAAGAAGCAGTACTTTCTCTCCCACAGCCAAATTTCTGTCTTTCGCCTTCCTGTTATAATAGGCAGCATGTTTCTTCCTGGCTTGTTTCAAATTTTCATTGGCAAGTTTCCAGCCAGTTTTTAAACGAGTGGTCAGCTCATTCACATATTGGTATGAAGATGTAATGTTTTCCTCTGCCTTTTCATCAGTCCACGTTCTTAACAAAGCTACATATGGACCTTTAATTTTGTGGACCTATTTGTCCATGCACCGGTATGGTCTCTTCCACTCGAAGCTTTATAGTGATGATTTTTCCTCCCAGAATTATCATTCACAAAACGACCGCTACCAATTCTTCTTTTGGGGCTTTCTCCCCACTTAAAATTCTTGATGAGAGATTTCCTCTCTACATCCTCTTCCTCCAGTTTGTTTAAGTCCGATTGAGGGATTGTCGGCTTATCCTGGGGTAAGACATCTTTTTGCACTCTCCGCATAGTGGCCATTGTAAAACAGTTAAGTGAAGCTTGTCCATGAAAAGGGGCTTCCCATTTCATTTGGTCCACTTTATCAAATCTATTTTTCTTTTTATTATCAGGCCTAATTTTGCCCCGTGGCGTGTCCAGGTCCTGATCCATGTTCCCACTTGTTGGTGTTCCCTCATGTGCTATGCTACACCTTTCTACAAAATTCTCAATGTCCCATCTTGCCTTGGGCCAATAATAATTGTGAGCCACCTTTTGAATGATGGTACCTATCTTCTCATGGTCCCCATCTGGTTTCACATGTAGGCTCCTTATTAAGTCTGCCCTATATCTTTTAGGAAGTACCAGCTGTCCCTGACCTTTGGATCTAGCTCCCGTCTTCCTATACATCAACTTGTTTTTCATGTAAAAATCTCCCTTGCCTGGAGTTGTATGACAAGTTGACAATTTTCTGAAACAAGGCTTGAGTGTTTTATCCCCAGCCTGTGCCTTCCTCATCTCTTCTGGAGTGGTATCCAACATAATATCCTCCTCCTGTCTTGAGGTCGACCTGACCTGAAGGGTTGCCATATACACAGGTTTCCTTCTGCAACGGTCAGTGTCATGATTGTCCATCTGACAATTCTTACACCACCTTTTTCCTTGGTTGAAAGATTTTCTTTCATCATATTTCCTTTCATCGAATTGTGGGAATTTATTTTTATTTTCATACCGTGGCCTATCAAACTGGTGCTTACCTTTGTTTTGATCCCTAGGATCAAATTTATTAAAGTTCTGTGGTGCCCTAAAGTTATCCACTTGTTTCTTTTTATTACCTGTTACCTCTGCTTGAGCTGCTTGATACCTTTCAGCAACATTTAGCAACTCACCCAGCCTCTCTGCACCTTGTTCCATGAGAAACTTTCTCAGGTCTGGAGCCATGGACTCTCTTAGTTGCTCTATAAGGACCATTTCCTTAAGATCTTGGGTTTTCCCCAGAGAAGTCCATTTCTCCAAGTATGTCTCTATTCGTGCAGAAAACTGGTGATAGGTTTCACCTGACAGTAGTTTAGCATTCCTAAATTTTTTCCTATAAAATTCTGCATTCTTTTTCATATCTTAACAAAAGAGCCTGCTTTAGCATGTCATAATTTTCCTGATCACCTCTGCTCATTTTTGCAAAAACTTCATAAGCTGCCCCACGAAGTCCCTGAGATAACTTTAAGCTCCACCTTTCTCTCTCTAACCCATACGTGGTAGCTAATAGTTCATACCTATTTAGATAGCTCTCTATATCATCGTCTTTCTCAACAAAATGATCTAAATGAAAATTCATAGCTGAGGTTGAGGCTCCTTGGCTAGCAGTGGCATCAGAGGCAAAGGGACTGGCACCATTTTCAGGAGCATGGCCTTGAAACTCAAACTCCCTTAGTCGTAACTCATGTTCCCTTTGTAATCTTTTATCTTCTGCTTCCCTTTCTGCAGTCAATCTTCTTTCTTCTGCTTCCCTTTCTGCAGCTAATTTCTTCTCTTCCCTTTCTGCAGTCAATCTTCTTTCTTCTCTTTCTGCCTCCAATTTCTTAGCCTCAGCCTCAATCTGCAACCTCTTAGTCTCAGCCTCAGCCTGCAACCTCTTAGTCTCAGCCTCAGCCTCAAATTGTAACTTCTTAATTTCCCTTTCAGCCTCTAACTTTCTTTCGGCTTCAAACCTTCTTTCTTCGCGTTCAATAAATTTGTCACATTCCGTAGTGACATAGGCAACCATAACTTGCCCATCTAATCCTAACTCTTTTGCAGTCTGAACAGCAGCAGATCGAAACTTGGCCAGGTCCGCCATTGTCTATCAGGTAAATTTATACAATGTCTAACCAACAATTCAATCTCTAAATATATATCTAATGGACAACACAGGCACCGTGAGCTCAACCTTATTTAATTCCACCCAAGGATACCTTTTAATTCTTATATTCCCTGAAGTGAATTACCCCCAATATTTGTAATAGGGAAAGATTCAAAATCCCAAGAGCGAGCCACCAATATATGTGGTGAAGTGGGATGTTATAAATATTTATAGGGGACTTAGTGTACTGACTGAGATCAGCTGTGAAGGTATATATATCTAATAAGAGTAGTGTATTATATATAACCTTACTTGCTGCCACATATGTATACCTCAGTCAGAATTATTCTGGAATAGTGTGATGACTACGTTATATGTCTAGGGTATGTGTATGATGAAGTGTAAGTCAAAACAACAACAGACAGATAAACAATTTAATTTATTCCACTACACTTGACAACACTGTGACACTCACATACATAAAACACTCTACAAGGATATCTTAAAGGAGTCACTGATAACTTTTCAAATAACAATATGTATTCATTGCTGTCATGAATGAATATGTGTCCTGATTCAAATACCAAGGGAACCAGGAATCACAATCAATTTTAATTACAAGTTATATGTACAGAATTTATCAATATGAATATTGTAGTGACATATATTATTAAAAGTATCCTATGTGTGTCAGTTGTGTAGTAGTAATATGAGGTAATACTGGTTTTGTTTTGTTCAAGCTCTGTTGGTATTTGTCATCATGACTTCAATAGTTTGTCTTTATTGGAACTAGTATTGGAGATGTTCTCAGTTCCTGATATTAAAACAATTTAATTCCCCTCTTAATGTTATTTTTACAATGTCATTTTAAGATGGGGGTACATAATGTTGAGCTCAGCTGGCCTCATCAGCTTATCTTGCGTGATGGCGGCAGGAAAAGACTCCTCTGCTCGATTTCTCCCCTGTGCTCTGGAGACACCTCACTGATAGCTAAATGGACCAAGGAGTATGCTGTCCGACTCTGTATTCAGCAAAGCTCTGACCAGGTGCTGCTCAATAACGTCAAGACCACGGTCCCACAATTCATAGAATAAACACAGATACGTTGACTAGCAATGAATTCTGGCACAAATACTGGCACAAATTCCCATCTGCTTATGTTCCAGGCTTTTATTTAGCAAAAATATGAGCTGGCTTCAACGCACTGTTGCTTTATCAAGCTTATTTGAACTAGTGGTCTCGAACTAACGCTCCTAAGTGATTATATCAGCGAGTCTGGCCAATGGAGCCACGTTTCGACAAGTGTTTGAAAAAATTTTACCTTCCTACGTCTCCCCTAACAACCAAGGATAGCATTTATAGTCCGACTAATCGTGTTTAGCCTTACATATCATTCCAGCCAATCAGTTCAAATGTAACTTGTGGCCCATTTCCCGTACAGTGGTGGTTTTTAAAAAAATCTACCACTGAGCGATTCTGATTTTGGGTGTTGTCTGACAGCACCATCATTTTATTTTGGCTATAACTTGTTAATTCCTAGACTATTTGCGTAACGTTTTACATATTCTTTGTCAGCAAGCCCTAAGGAACCCAAATATACAAATTTAAAAGAGCTAAGTGGCTGCGTTCAACATATGCAATTTCTTCTACCTCCTGTTTCGAAGATGTGCTGTCTGGGTACTGTAATGTTTTCAAACGTAAACCCATCTAATGTTATCTTTTCTAATAAGCGTTTTCCAGGATTTTAAAAACCTAACTCTGGGAAGGGTAGTGAATTTATCACTGTTCGTCCGAAAAAGTTAGTGCATGTGGCCTTACACGCGTGATAGTAGTAATTGTGTATCGCGCGACGCGTGTTTAGTGTTGCACGTGTTCGGCTTTATGCCTCTCCCTTCTCTCTATCCTTTAGTCCATCTGTCTTTAGTTACGCCGTGTATAAAATGGAATGAATGAAATATTAAAATTAGGTCATAGTTCATCTTGCGTATCTCAATGTTTTTCCAAGAAATACAGCACACGTTTCATTGAAGAAAGCGGGTAATAATACAGTAGGCTTTTACTATCAACGTGAAAGCGTTACAATTTGCCGACGAAGTAGAAAACAAGGGGGATTTCGAGTACAGTCATTGTGACAGCACTGTTCTTTACCATTCTTCTTCCTTTTATTAAATTTATTTGTTAGGCTTTATATTTACGTTTTAATTTATATATGGGGATTAGAATATTTCACGACACCGGGGTATATTCACAAGATATTAAAAAAAGCGAGAACAATGCTGCATTGAAGAAATTGTTTGAAACATACGGATTTAGTTCATTCAAAATGATTAAATCAACTTTGGATTTGTCTTCGTACAAGTAACAAATTTAATAATCAATTATGTTTTAATGGTTTAAAAACAATGAATAATTATTTAACAACAATGCTCATCGTCAATGATGTTATGGAGCTTTGGGTAAAAGTTCACTTAGCAGCTTTTTTGTTTCTACTTAGCTGCCAATGAGTTTGTCTGTTCTGCTCCAGCTGATACGTGGGTCTTTGCAGATAAAGGACTGGATCTCTCGCGTCCCTGGTCAATGTGGTAGGGCGCAGCACGTTCCCAGAAGCTGCAGGGAGTGGCTACGAATTTGGTTCCGCATCTCTAAGACCCGTCTGATGATGGTGCCTAACGTCGACTTCAGGCCACTTATACCCTCACTTGTGCCAGAGATAGTACCCTCAACTGGTACCACCAAGCCAATCGTAAGGCTCACAGACTGCTGGCTCAGAGAAATAGTTTAAGATAGCTTGACCATGCCTCTTACACGTGGTCTGGGGTGTTGTTATTTTAGCAATAAGTTCCCACTTTTGACTTTGTATTACAGTTTCCTCAGATTCTGGTTTTCCGTGTTAAAATGGTAGAGTGTTCCTAGGCTCTAAGTCCGCAATATGCTCCAACAAGGTCCGGTCTGGTACATTCTTAACTATGGCAAGATCTGGTTGTCTTTTTGGCGAGAGGTGAATTTTCACAGTGTTCTGAACAGACTAAAGTGTCAGGTTATATTGCCCCTTTCGTTCATGGCACGTGTTGTTTATTATTAGACCAGGCCCCAATCAGAAATGTGGGTATTCCTACATCTGGAATGCCGGCCAATAGTTTCAAAACCTATGTGTTTTGTTGGGGTAATTCAAAGTATTTCCACTATGAAATTTCTGTGTGTTAATGCAAAGGTCAAATAAAATCATTATATATCTAACGGTCTTTTATATTTGGACATGCGCCCTAATATAACCGACTAAAGTGAACGGGACGCCCCTCGCCAAAGCGAGGCAAAACATTATTTTTTTTAAATGTCTTCCAAATATGAAACGAAAACATCTGATCACTCTCTCGGCAATGTTTATAAATAACTTCTTACTTTTATTTCAAGTAATATCTTTATAATAATTCCACCGGAAGCTTATTACGACATTCCGACTGCCAAGTGCGTGTCTGTAATATGTCCACAGACCGTTAATTTATCGCCCGGCACCCCTTAGGTAAAAGAAAAGTTCCGAACAAGGAAATGGCACGAAATCGGTACTCACAACAAAATGTAACTGAATACGGCCGGAGAGGACAAGATATCGACCAAAAAATTGTGTGACACATCATACCTCTAACCTTCAGCACATTTACTCCAATAATGTCCTCCACCGTACCTCTCACCTCCAGCACATCTTCTCTAATCATCTCTTCCAACATACCTGTCACCTCTAGCACATCTCTAATCATGTCTTCCACCTTACCTCTCACCTTCAGTACATCTACTCCAATCATATCTTCCACCATACCTCTCACCTCCAGCACATTTACTCCAATCATTTCCACTATTGTATCTACCACCTCTGCACATCCACTCCAATTATAGCAACAGAAGCCTGGCAGCCCTAAAAACAATGGCCGCAGTGCACATGGAGCAGAGACTACTGTTTCTTCTATTTCATCAACATCATCCCGCACAAAAAGGAGATAGAGACAGCCACTGCAGCTCTAAGGGGATTGTCTGAAATTTCATTAGCAAGGGCAGTTATTGTGTTAGACTCTCAGTCCATGCTTTGGAAGATCCAAAATGGATGGCTTCGGCATGATTGAAAAACCTCAATTGAAGCCTCGAATCTTAAAGAACTGGTGTGCATTTACTGTCCTGGTCATGTAAGGGTATATGGCAATGAAAGAGCTGATAGACTAGCTTCAAGAGCCGCTATAGTAGGTGCATTGGATATGGACAAGGCAGAGATACTGAGGATTAATGATCGCCTGTTAGAGAATGACACTGTAATCAATGAATCATCAAGGCTTAGATTGCTGGAGTTCGGCATTAGGCGTAAAGCTGGCAGGGATGACCATATGAGAGGATGCATCCGGCGTATATACAACCAGCGCGCAACAGGAACAATTAAACAACAAAATTGCGACCTTGATCTTGTAGAATCCTTTTCGGTTTTAATGGAAATCCATTGATATAGCGACCCAAGATTAATGTTATGGGAAACATTTCAATTAATGTCTAACTTTCATTTCATTTGGAGCCTCGGTAGCGTAGTGGTTAGTGCACTGGCTTCCTAGCTCAGTGGTCCACGGTTCGACCCCCAGTTGAGGCGGGATATTTTTTAGACCGCAAACGGCTCTGAGGTCGACCCAGCCTCATGAATTGGGTACCAGAGTAACTCAGGGAAGGTAAGGGCGGCCGGCGTGATGTTGACCACATCACCCCTAGTGTGCCGATGGTCAAGAAAATATGGGCCTACCACCATATTCTCAATATTCTCAATGGGTGTGTAACGGGATCCTTCTTTCATTACCAAAAACAGTGTAGCGTCTCCTGTTACTGCAGGTGACAAACCGACAGACGTTCTAATTTAGATATCGTGCTAATATATTTTGGGCGATATGTATTCTGCGGTCTCCTTTGTGGTTTAACCAATCATCTGTTTTTCCTCTAAAATAATGTGCGAGTTTAACGAGTGTCTGCCTCTTTGACAGTTAAATCATCAGTCGGCAATAGATTTTCCTTTTTTATTCTTTTTCTTATCACAAGTTTCAAGACTTTAGGCTGTCTGCGACTTATCTTTACGATTCGATTGATGAGATTTTTATCTTTCCCTAAGGACTTGTTCGTTTTATTTCTTTCAGTACACAGTATTAGCTTCATTCTTAATACGAAACAAATCTATTTTGCTGTGACGTACGTCTAGTTTGACTAGTGAATTTTCCCTGATATGATGGATGATTTAAAGGGACCTTTAGCTTTTCATAACATTAGAACCCCTGAACATTTGTTGTAACTTTTCGTTTGCCAGAACGCATTCCACCGGGACTCATGTAGGATACAGCGACGAGATCAAAGAGACAGACCGAGGGATCTTAGGGGAGACTATCGGCGCTATCAAAGACAGTAGTTTTCCCTGATACGAGACGCAGTTGCTTGCCGCTAATTTCGCGTCTCGGTGTCAATCGAGGAACCGAGCGAACGGGGGAAAGCGAAACGGGCAGCAGCGAGCGGATACGAAGACCAGGGGGCGGCTTCTTCTCTTGATTTGGCGGTCAGATCCCCAAAAGTTCGTGAGATCAAATAAGTTGTCAAGTTTATCATGTCCCACTCAACTTACATTCCATTTTAGCTAAATAGACCATGTAGAACTAGACACGTTATCACTCGCTGGCCAGATCTTTACAGAAGCACTAGCTTTATTGAAATCTTGTTATAGATTTTCCCCTGGATTTTATATATATTTGCAGTGATTTCTATTTCTGTGCAAAGCGGTAAAATATATATTGTGTAAAGTGATCAGTGGTCTAGTCATTCTATTTCAAGGGATTTTGTGTTAATTTAAATCTATTTAATTAAACCATCTCAAGAGTTCCAGTTTTAAATATAATGATCTATCTATTATATTATTTCAAAAGATAATAGATGCTTAAATTAACTTTTAAAGTCGCGAAGGAATTTATAATTAATAAATTCAGTTAAGTCCTAGTTTTATAGATGTGTGTTTTTAACCACTAGAACTCGCGCAGTGTTTATTAAATACATAATTAAATACTCGAGTGTATTATAGGCTTAACGGGAAATTCATCGCGCTTTATAAGGTTATTTGTTTTCGGTATATTACATGTCTTTTTTTTTCTTTCATACAGAGTGATCGTAACCTGTGCGATCCCAGCATTAAGAAAGCAATAAAGAAATCAATCTAAGCAAAGCAAAGCATAAACAGTGTGTAGAGTTCCCCTGACGCAGAACTTGTTGAGACTGTGTAAATTTTTAATCTTTGAGGCGATTCTATGTTTGGAATTCCGCTATCTAACTTATAGCAAAGAAAGCACACCCAAAGACAAATTTAACGCACCATCAAACAACTTAAGTCGTAACGGGAAGAAGAACACTGGCCCGAGCTTTGTTAGTTTACTGACACAGAGAGATAATTCATAATTTCCTGAACAGTGATGTGACTAGTTTTCTCACTGGACTTAAACCATACCTCACGGATAAAGTGTACCAGCACGCGTAAGAATTTTATTATCCGCGGCATAGTCAAATAGACCACACCATCCTCACCCCGGTATCAGAGACCGTGCCCTCCCATAGAAACTGTTATTAAGAAAAGAGACGCAACTACAGATTCATTTTCCAGCGATTACGGGATCCTTTTATGTGCTGACCGCCTACCCGATAATCTGGGGCTAGAACTTGAACAAACACTCATACATTTAGTTGAGGTGTAACTGCTGTTGTGTTATTCTATGGAGTGCAAGATTTTTTCACAATCGGTAAGTGAGAGCAAGATGAGTGAAGGCCTTTGCTAGCGCGTGTATGAATGACAGGAAATTAATTCTTTTGTGTGACCATTTTGTTAACTTGCTTACCTGGTAACATATATCTTTTCTGTATACCCTACATTGTTCCTTTAAGTGGGATAGTTGATAATTTGTTAACTCTGTTTAAAACCACCTCCTTTCCATTTGCTTAGTAAAGGGAAGAACAGCTGGGAAGAACAAGTTTTTTTTTTCTATCACTTATACCTAACTTGGTAACACCTCTTTCAGAGTAATTAACTTTACTGTTAGGTTAACGTACCCGTGTTCCTGATATTATCTATCTTTGGACTGGGTTTATCTTTGTCTAATAAGCGGGAAGGGCTTAGTCGATACCAATCTTCTGCACCCCTTCCAAACTTGTTATTTGCATTTGTGTACTTATGATAATTTATGTAATATCTGATATTTTTAGTGATTGATGTTAAAGTGAATAAAATCACCTAAACTCATTTAGTTCTGTGTGTTGGATATACCCAAAGCCCTACTTTTCCCCTATTCGTTTAATATAGTTTGTATCAACGTCGTGTGTGTGTTTGAAAACACCGAATCGGTGAGCGCGCAGATGCGAGTCTGGAAAACTGGCAAATAATTGTTTGACCAGGAGAGTGAAAGAGAAGATTGAGAGACACGATTTGTCGTAAATGAGTCTGTCTTTACTCTCCTCCAGCACGCTGTGAAGTAACTATTAAATCTCTACATTTTCTATCACTGAGCTTACCATCATCATTTTGCACTCTAAACCGGTCCACTATTTCTACGACTCTTTTCTCTCAAAATAAATTTACGACATTTGCCCATACTGCACTTTCTTTCCATTTGCTAGCTTTTTACACTGTTTCCTTACTTCTAAAGTTGTGTATGGCACTACGTGTCGCTTCCGCGTCGTTACTTAAGATTATCTTTTTCGTGATAAGATGGTCGTCATGCTTATAGAAATCTGAGTTTGTTATTCTTGTTTTAAAAATGCGTGTAAAAATAAAGCGTCAGAGCTATACAACAACACGGGAAAGTACAATATGCAACATGTATTTGCAGTGACCTGTTTCCTACTGTAATTACTGTAATTTTGCTGCAGCTGAATGAATATTTTATTTCAGAGAAATGGAGTAAAGACTGGGGAGACAATATTACAAAGATGCGATCATGAACAACGAAGAAAGGATACGCAGTATCCTTACGACAACAACCTCATGAGCCAAAAGCATTTTTACTGTTTTAGTGAGTGAATGGTATCAAGCGTTGCTGAAAATAAAGGATATAAACGAAGATCTTGATGTGCCACCAGAAAAAAAAAAATCCTTACTAGCCAAATATGACATGGAGTGGACGCACATCTTTGTCTCTCTGATAACATCAACATCCTCGCTGTAACCATTAATCTAATAATAACAACAACAACAACGGCAAAATTGTCAAGATGATAAATAAAGGATATAAACGAAGATCATGATGCATTGTCGACTGAGTATTGCTGAAAACACAAGAGACCAAGCTTTAGCAAGTGATAACTTTCGTGGGTTGCATCTTAGAAAAATAAGTATATAGGACGGGGTATGTCAAAAGGAAGGCTTGCCGACATTAGGGCTAGAAGAATATCAAACTCCATAATTCTCGCCGTTTGTACGTCGGTCACATCTAAGGAATGCAACTGTGGTTGAAAGCTAGACATTAATTGTATTGTTTCCCTTATATGTACTCTCCCGAAAATAGTAACTATGAACGAAGAAAAGTCGGTGAATTGTGCAACACAAAGTGAGTGACAGTGATATATGAATAACATGTAAGTTTTTGATTGTTTCTTCAAGACAAAATTTTAGTTTAAAGTATTGCATACTTATTGTTGGAACTACTCGCTGCAAATGAAGCGGTTTATTGGAGCATAGATACCATGATTTCCGATGATCCCAACGACGCAGTTGATTTCGCAAACGAGTTCATTAACGAGCAGTGCCCATCAGTAATGCCACCGCTTTTGCTGAAATTAAAGGTTGCTGCAATTATCATGCTATTGCGAAATCTGAACGCAAAAAGCGGACAAGTGAATGGCACGCGTTTGGTCATAAAAGTCTTGCAAACGGAATTCCATTGATGCAGAAATTATCACTGGCAGTAATAAGGGAGAACCGAGTCTTAATTCCTCGCATTGACTTAGAACTGAGCGAGCGCAGTTTGCCATTTAGGATGCGACGTCGTCAATTCCCGGTGATTTTAGCATTTGCAATGACGATCAATAAGGCGCAATCTTTTGATCACGTTGGAGTTTTCCTTTCTGAACCTGTTTTCGGACACGGCCAGCTCTATGTCGCCCTTACATGAGGAACAAATCATGAAAACTTGAAAGTTTTTGTTAAAAACACTTTTTATCACGGAACTTTCTTTGAAACAAATCCCCGCACTTTCACAAAAAATGTTGTCATCAAATAACTTTTATATTGAATTAAAAAGTATTTTAAAAATATATTACAGTTTTTGATTTACTTTCGTCATTATTGACGGGTTATTGCTAGTAGTCTCATAAGTATCATATAAGCCCTGCATGAAGTTCCGATGATTGTTTACGGTATAAAGTCAAAATAGCACTACTATTCCCTTAAGAGCATCTCGCAACGGGCGACTTATATACGGTTGTGTATGGCGCTTGTAACATAAGCATCTAACAGAAATTACTACAGAGTCCTCCATTTCAAAAGCACGGGGTGTAGGCTTCATGCAAGAAAGCCAGCTGTTGTGGCGGATCCCTGATCCACAGGAAACAGAGGGAAAATAGTTACAAGCGTTAGACCTAATATCAACGACTAGATAAGAAAGACAAACGCTGCAGTGGAAATGATAACGTGTTATAATGCATTATTTATATTTACAGAGCGGTCACTGACACTTAACAAGCAGTGTGCATAAAATGAATTGAACTTATGATAAAGCAGTACCGAAAAGTAAGTCATATGTCATTAAAACAGAAACCAATAAACAATGAGGTAGCTAGACAATTAATAAATCGCCAAATTAAAAAAGGCAGAGGTTAAATTTAGGCAATTAAGATATTATCGTCATCATCAACATAAGCACTTTGTTCACTCCTTATAGAGCACACAGACACCACTGCAGATGGTTTCTTTGAAGAAATGTATACCACAGCACAAACTCCGCTAGCTGTGGCTCCTGTAGCTATTTGTTTTATATGAAGAGGCTGCTAGCCTCTTGCATTACCATATATTAGTCTCCTTTTGTCACGTGCATTATATTCGTTCTTGTCTCCTCACACATGCCCGGAAACAACACGTCACAACTACAATACGACAAACACACTCACACAAACGCACACACGCAAACATTAAGAGACTTAATAACCTGTAACGGATGGAGCAGCTGTAGACAGGCGGAATGAAAACAGCGACGAAAAAAAGGAGGGATGGACACGTCAGGACCGATATAATAAGATATGGATGTATGAAAGTGGTCATTCTCTTCTTTATTTCTTCATTTTCGTCGTTGATAAACTGAATAAACTCGCGTTACGAATGTTTCTTGTTCTCGATCCTCCAGTGCTTGCTCGCATTCTTACATCTGAGGTCCTCCGTCTAGGATATTTTTTTTAAATATCGGAGAGCAATAGATGGGAGTATAAAGGCATGCCTGACTGAAGAAATCTGAACGGAGATTCCTCCTTGTCTCGTCTCCGGCAGTAGGGAGAGCGGCGATGTTGATAAATTTAGACAATCTGTGGGAGGGAGATTGAGAGTATAAATTGCTAGAGATAAACGATTTTGAGCCACATGACCCCGTAAAGCTATTCATTTGGACCATGAATTATGTGCTGTCTTCTCTTGTAGTTTTCAGTTAAGAGAAGACGCGAAAGTTGCCAGTAGTGAATTTCATAGGACATGTGAAAGCAGGGGAGAGAAGAAAGGATATTTTGGCTGATAAGAGTTATAGTAAATAACCATACGATTATTATGAAGAAGATAATGATCAATAACACAAAAAAAGTTTACGTGAATAAGTAAAAAAGAAGAAAACAAAAGATCACGAAAGGAAATAAAGAAATTGGAATAATCAAAATAAAATAGTCAAAAGGATCAGACAAAGGATGCATAGAGAAACTAAAGACACAATGAAACACAAAGTTGAAAGAAAAGGATTACAGGTTGAAGAATAAGAAGTGAATGAGACAAGAAAGAGATGAGATAATGAAAAAAGCGAAATATAAGACAATAAGAAAGAGATAAGATAAAAAACAGATGAAGATAAGTGTTAAAGGTTTATTTGATGGAAGATACTGGTGGGGTCATCAATAAGATAAATGTTATTATTACTTTCGCTGATAAATGCCGATCAGCATAAGTCGGGCTTACGGATGGCCGACAGGTGTGTGACTATAGAAATATAACATACGCGAATGTGTATAGGTTCTTTAAGTGTGTCTATGATAAGTCACTCACACCACAGCAACGTAGAAGTCAGGAAATGTTGTAAGACCTGGCAACGTTATACAGTTTATTGACGAGACGGTCACGTAGACATCATAGCAAGACAATTCACAGCATACTCATGAAGCAACATTAAATCTATAACAATGGTTTTTTCCTGTTATCTACCCTTCCAAGATGGAGGTGAAATTCGTTTCTCACCTTAGACGCCGAAAGAAAAACATCAGGAATGTGTATATTTCGATGGATATCACCATGTTATGTTAAATTATAGAATAAGAGATACACCAGAGTATCTAGTGGTGTAGATATTTTCCTATAACTGACCTCGAAACCCTTGAATCGGTCGGTTGGATCGGAGGGTTGATCAGTGAGTTAACAATTCACTATCGTAAAACAAGCTATTGTTACCGAAACAGAACCAGGCTCGACAGTAAACATGACTCACTCTAATATCTTGGGGGCTAAGGAGATTTCTAAAATTGGATACTGGAATGTAAGAACTATGTATCAAGACGGAAAATTGGAAGAAGTAATTAAAGAAATGGATAATTATAAGTTGGACTTATTGGGTGTCAGCGAGTGTAGATGGACGGGGAAGGGCATAAAATATATTTCAGAAGAAAAAAAGCAAATTATATACTCTGGTAGTAATGATAATCGTCACACAGAGGGAGTAGCCATCCTAATGACACAGAAAGCAGCAGCATCGCTTATCAGCTGGGTACCTATCAATGAGAGGCTAATATTAGCTAGATTTCAGACACGATTTTTCAAGCTCTCAATTGTACAATGTTATGCACCAACTAACGACGCTCTTGATACCACAAAAGATGAATTCTATGAAGCACTTCTAAGTACCATCAACACAATACCCAAGCATGACATAATAGCAGTCATGGGTGATTATTTTAACGCCAAAGTAGGTGACAACAACGATGGAGTACAAAGATATCTCGGTACTCATGGCATAGGCTGTATGAATCAAAATGGCGAAAGACTTCTAGAACTTTGTGAAATATCAAACCTCGTTGTGGCAGACACCATCTTTCCACATAAGAATATCCACAAGATAACATGGAATTCACCTGATGGCAGAACTAAGAACCAGATAGATCACTTCTGCATAAGCGCTAAATTTCGCTCATCAGTTCAAGACGTCAGAGCATACAGAGGTGCAGAGATCGGAAGCGATCATAACCTCTGCATAGCTAAAATGAGAATTAAACTGAAGAAGTTATACCAACCGAATAAAAATAGAAGAATAGATGTACACAGACTGCAATCAAATGATATAAAGAAGGAATATAATGTCAAAATGAACAACTATTTCGATGCTTTAGGCAAAATTGACAACGATATCACCACCAAGACAATCGATACTAAATGGGAACAACTGAGAACAGCAATGACAGAAGCAGCTGTAGCGACCACCGGATACCTAGTACATAAAAAGAAAAAATGGATGAGAGAAGATACTTGGGATAAAATACAAGAAAGGAAAACAGCAAAACTTAAACTACTAGCGGCAAGTACACATAATGCAGTTGAATCTTGCAAACTAACTTATAACTTGTTAAATAAAGAAGTGAAGACAAAAACTCGAAGAGATAAAAGACATTTCATCAATGAACTGGCCGTAGAAGCTGAAAATGCTGCAAGAACTGGTAATAGTAGGTGCCTTTATCAAATTACAAAACAACTATGTCACCAGCCTACTGCTATGGAAACACCTGTTAAAGGTAAATTAGGGAATTCAATACCAACAGAAAAAGAACAAATGAAGAGATGGGCTGAGCACTTCATGGAGGTGCTAAACAGACCACCACCAACAGTAACACCTGATTTTAATAATGAAACATCCACAACCACTTTGCCAATAACTTGCGATGAATTCACGCTGGACGAGATCAAACAAGCCGTTAAAAGATTAAAAAATTTTAAAGCTGCTGGAGTTGACGAAATTTCAGGGGAAATGATTAAAGCAGTTAATGACAACAACCTCTTGAGAATTTTAGATATTATAAATGAAGTATGGAGAGAAGAACAACCACCACAACAATGGAAAGACAGTATTATTGTAAAGTTACCGAAGAAAGGTGATCTATCAGACTGTAATAACTGGCGTGGTATATCTCTATTATCAGTACCTGGAAAATTATTATGTTGCATGATGTTAGAAAGACTTAAATTGCATGCTGACGAAAAGATCAGAGAAGAACAAGCGGGTTTCAGGCCGAAACGATCATGTATTGATCAAATATTCACACTAAGAACAATTATAGAAGAATCAGTGGAAAGGCAATCGCCACTTATTATCACCTTCGTCGATTTTCAAAAAGCCTTTGATAGTCTACACCGCCCATCATTGTGGAAGATACTTACAATCTATGGTTTTCCAACAAAATATGTGAATATAATCAAAGCGCTATATGACAATGCAAGATGTTGTGTTAGAACAAATAAAGGGAATACAGAATGGTTTACAGTAGAAACAGGGGTGAAACAAGGCTGTATTATGTCACCACTACTACTTGGAATAGCTATTGATTGGGTTATGAGAAACTATACCCACAATGAACAATTGGGTATAAAATGGACAAATGGAAAATTCCTGGGGACCTGGATTTCGCAGATGATGTAGCATTCTTAAGTTCAACACCAAGACAATCCCAAGAAGCAATAAATAATTTGTGTCATCTCTCGGTTAAAATAGGTCTCCAAATAAATGCCTCTAAAACTAAAGCTATGAACTTTTCTAACGAGACCTTTGATATCATCTTGAACGGGGAAAAACTACAGAAAGTTGAAAGTTTCAATTATTTAGGCAGTAAAATGACTCAGGATGGTGACACAACAAGAGAAATCCATACTAGAATTGCTTTGGCAGCTAGCGCCTTCAATAGATTATCTAACATTTGGAAATTACGATCATTGAATATACATACCAAGCTTCGTCTGTTTAATTCAAATGTTATCTCAGTGTTAACATACGGCTGTGAGAGTTGGAAAATAACAAAATCATTGGAGAACAAGCTGAATACATTCGAGAACAAATGTCTTAGAAAACTCATGAACATCAGTTGGAAAGAATTCAAGACTAATCGACAAATAAGAGAAGACTCTAGGCAGAAATATGTCTCCGACTATATAAGGAAAAGACGATGGTCATATATCGGTCATGTCCTACGAATGCAAAACAACAGAATACCACTACAGGCGCTCACTTGGGTTCCTGAGGGTAAGCGGAAAAAAGGAAGACCAAAAGAAACACTCAGAAGAACAATAATAAGAGAAGGAAGAACGTTGGGCCTAAATAATGTGCAAGAGCTAAGAGGAGTGGCGTCACAACGAACAACCTGGAGAGCACTGGTTTCTGCCTTATGCGCCGTGTTTGGCGCTTAAAGAATTTATTATTATTATTAATGGTTGCATAAACCACCACAGCAAATCATGGGCATTAAGCACAAAATATCCATCAGGAAACATGAATCAGCAAATAGGTGAATAGGCTGCAGGACATAGCAGCACATATTTCATCTCATAATAGTACAGCAAAAATATCATTCCAGTTCTCAATATGAATACACTGCATTAACAAGCCAACGAGATCCGTGGCTTTGAATAACAAGTTCCCTGGGAGAAAACATTATTCTCTTCAACACACTATCTAACTGCAAAAACAATCCATCACAGAATATGGATATAGAATAATGGCCTGTACAATCCGTGGCCTCATAATATCCTCAATAAAGTACATTCTACAATTATCAAATATTCTTTTCACCAAAAGAATATATGCTGGGACACCACTAGCAAAAATGGTAAAGCGTCCATTTTCAAGCTCTGCCAGCCAAATACTGTCACGAAAAATCCGATGCTTAAAACAGCTCAGTACCCAATTCATTCAAGCGCAAACTCGCAGCTTGAGATGTGAGCAGAATTCATCCGCCTTTCCCCCCAAAACGAATTCATAGTACATTCCACAGTTTCTTTATCCTATTTTAAAAAACCAAACTAAAAGCTAGTCAAAAGAGCTGTGTTCAAAAAGTGTGTGTATAAAAATCCAACCCGTACATACGAGTCTTAAACACTTAACTCCCCTTAATTAAAATATCACTTAACAGTAAGGTAAGGACATACAGAACCACAGTAAAAATGCAGACGCTCAGAAATAAATAAAAGGAAAGAAAAGATAAATAAGATAGATATAGAGAGGGGACAAAAGACATCAAGAAAGTTAACGACACTTTAATTGTCTTATCCAGACCTAAGCGTCCTATCGTCGTGAACAACGTTTGGAAAATTAAACCATGGTATATTTCTCACTCTCTGGAAAAGAAGGTAACGATATATATATATATATATATATATATATATATATATATATATATATATATATATATATATATATATATATATATATATATATATATATATATATATATATATATATATATATATATATATATATATATATATATGTTGATTCGGAAGAAATGGTATTCTACCAGAAAACGTAGCGAGTATTTTTTAGCAGAGTGAAAGATCTTTCTTGAGAGACGAACAACAATCATATGTGTGTGCTCATATAGAACCTTATAGCTCCTTGCAGAGCATAGGACTATAACTAGTTCACATCAAGCCATCCTGTCATGTGTTGTCCGCCCACATTCTTTCCATCTCTACTTTGTCCCTTTTAGATATTCAATTCTATTGTTTATGTGTTTTTTCCCTGCTTCCCTCTTCTTCTTTCACCTCGGGAATTTCAAAAGACGTTCTGGCTTGTAATGTTTCTTAATTTCGCAGTTTTTGTGTCCCTTCATGTTTCAGAGTCATACAATATGACTGCCTTGATATTTGAGTTCAACAGTTTTATTGGTGTTTTAGACTAGATTTTGTTTTTTGTTTCCAAATATGACCGATCTAGCAACAACCCGTCAAAATTGGCAGGTTTTTAATTATAGTGTGTTGTTTCTGTTACACGTATTACATTGCTTCTTCTTCTATAGTCTCGCTTGCTCGCTGTGAATGACGCAATCGTCTCTTCCTTTTAGCCATCTTATCATTTTGATCCATAATAATAAGTCTGCAATACTGTAAATTAAAAGTTGGTCTTGAAGAAACAATTAAAAAACTTAATTTTTAAGGTTATTTTTAAGAAAAATGATGAGTTAAATCCGTTTCCTGAATGACACTGGACAGAAGAGTATCTTGATTGTCTGTTGATTTAATGCACACCGTCACACTTTGCTATTTTCGCGGAAGTACATATAAGGGGAAATAATACAATTATTGTCTAACTTTCAAACACAGTTGCACCCCCTTAGCTGTGCTCGAAAGTTAATGCACTCTCGAAAATAGAAAAAAGTGCGCAAATGTTGGTTTCAAAGTGTGACAGACCGACCGACTGAAGTACCTTACGCCGGGAATTATGGTATTGGAGGATACTATGAATTCCCCTGACTTTTGCATTGGGTTATTCTTTACATTTCTAATAAAACAGTTCCTTTAGAGGCCAAGTCACCAGGTTACACATAATAGTTGGACAGAACTTGAAACTGAACTCACCGCTTTACATTAGATTTGTATGCATGGAGACATATCTGGAGTCATCTTTATATGACCACCAGCTATGCACAATGCTACAATATACATATGTGAAAGTGAACCTCTGTCTGTCAGGCTCATTACACCCTCATTGACTCTTGAAATCATCCACACACTTCCAGGGTTTCCTCCTACGGTGAAACTTGTGGAGAACCCAGCATTGCACACTAAGCTTGGAGAAGTCACTTGAGCGCCAGGCGTAATTCTTTGGCTTTAACTTGGTTTAATGCATGCAGAAGGATCTCACTGTGGACCCAGTGATACGCAGGGGAAGCTGAGAAGTAGCTCTGTGCAGGACGTGACAATTCCTTGGGACAGCCCAGAACCAGAGTACAGTATTTTAGCTCTGCATAGTTGGAGAGCCCCTTGGATGGCTGGGAATGCACAGTTTGCCACGCACTTTTCCTAGCTTGGGACCAGATGTGACGATCCTTTAAATGCAAGCCAAGCTGGAGAAACTGGGGCTCAAGACTTCAACTCAGCAATATTTCGAAATGGCAGAAAAGCCACAGGAAGAGCCTAGATCTACAATTTAGAGAATACCAAGGAGTCTGCAACTTGGTTTTGGTTGCAAAAGTGCGAGAAGCTCAGCAGCCCTAGTTAAAAAACAACAAACAAAATTAGATTTGGGGAATATGAAAAGATACTTGACCAATTACAAGGAGAATCACTTTGAAACTGATGTGGCCTTATGGAGTCCCCAGAAGTACATTCATTCACCTAATAAAGGAAACAATTCTTCATAAAGGTCAACACTCAGAGTCTTTTGAGATAAAAACTGGTGTGTCGCAGGGTGCGCCGCTTGTTATCAAATATCTTCTTAATGGTTATAGATGGGATTACGAAAACAACATCGACAAGGAGAAATCGGATTTCATAGACTCTAACAAAACAGCTTGACGAACTATATTTTGCTGATAACTTGACTCTTTTGTCCCATAACCGTAGCTTGATTCAAGACAACATGAGAATAGATGAAGAGAGGTCATAGTAACTGGGTTTGGAAATACACAAACCTTAGTGTGGATGCATAATGAAACAAGTGAAGAAAGATACAAGTTTTACCGATCTGCTTTTATTGGTGTTACCAGAAGCACTAAAAACAGAAAATAAATTCATTCTCCTACAGAAAAGGAAAGTGGACGGTGAGTTATCACTAAGTCATCATATCGTTCACTTAAATAAAATAAATATATGAAAAATTATTGATTAATGACAACTGGCTACCCAATGACCTTCTATACTACAGAACAACAGTTTTCAACCTGTGCGCCGCGGCGCCCTGGGACGCCTTGAATGACGGTCAGGGGCGCCGTGGGTGGACGTGGATTTTTTTCGCATTTAGCTGTAAAGAAAACACAGCTGCTGGAAATTTCATTTTTGATGTTTGTCAACCTGCGTGACCCCGGAGAAATTTCACGTTTGATGTTAGCCACCTTTGATGTCCCGCTCCCCCGACCCGCCTCTCAACTCTAGTGTTCATTTTGAAAAAAATACTTTCCTGAAAACTGTGACAGGTTTCAGTGGGTTCAAAATCCCTTCAGTAGTGATGCTCCTTCGGACTTTAGTACTGCAGAAGAGGAAGAGCTGATAGAACTTTCATTAGACTCTTCACTACAAGCGAAGTTTCTATCCATGGCATTGCCTAAACTTTGCCAATACAATGGGGGCTCTCCAAATGTACAGATGCTAAAATGCTGTGCTCTAATTCTGGACTCTCACAAGGAATGTCCAACATGGGCCCATAGTGAGATCCTCCTACTTGCAGCCACCCAGGTAAACAGCCAGAGTTCAGCCTGGAGCTCAAGTGTCGTCTCTAAGTTTAGTTGTGCAATGCTTTGTTCTCAACAGGTTTCATCACAGAGGAAATCCCTTTAAGAGTGTGAATGATTTCAAATCAGCGAGGGTGTAATTAGCCTCACAGACAGGTTCACTTCCACGTTTGAATTATGTAGCACTGTGTTTAGCTGATGGTCATATAAGGATGATTCCAGATATGCGTCCATGCATATATTTATGTGTTAACTTCTTTGTATTGTACAAGTCCCTAATTTTTCCTTTGGCTGCAGCATCCACTGCTTCCCGTGCCAAGTCTTCGATATATTTCCTCTGATCTCTTTTGATGTTTCTTCTTGCTTATTTGTTTAATTTCCCTTCTTGAACGGTTGTCACTGACCGTTAACATTCATATTCCAATAAAATATAATTGGATAAACTTAAACACCAAAGTTTAGAGCTCGCAAGAAAGTTGGAAGTTGCTAAAGCTGTGTTTGCAACAAACAAACTCGCTGACGTAGTATTTTTTTTTCGATTTAATGTCACATCACTATTCACTTTACGACGCCCGCCACAATCTATATTCGCAGTTCATTAGTTCCCTTTTTAATGGAGTTATTTACAGCTTATTTAAAGTTTGGTTTAATATTATACAAAATCGGCTTGGCCAATGCTGGTAAAATCATGAAAGGTTAAAATATACGAAGAAAGGTATTTGCATGCAATGTTTCAGCTCTGTTCAATAACTGGAACATTCATATTCTGAGCGACAGAAATTAGAAACTTGACAAATATACAATGCGATTTTTATCTTAAATAAAAGTGGTTAAGAATTCTACAACCTGTGTAATAATTATTTTTTCACTTCTCTGTTTCCTCCTCATCAAAAATTTGATCTTTCTACGACAGTTTCTACAAAATGTGGTGTTAATTATATGCTGTCCGAAACATTTAATTCCTCGTGCAACTATCTGCGAAATCCATTGACCCCAATAAGAATGTAGAAGCCGATAATTATTTTCACTCCCTTCTCCCTACCTCCTTCATTTCTTCTATTACGAATGTGTTTTATTCTGGCCGAATGATTGAGGCTAAGTCCTTTTCCACTTTTCATTTCCATCAACTATAAGAAATTAGTCACGAGGAATGTAATTATTCAGCCTGAAAATGTGATTACTCCCGTTGGGATTTTGTTCCATTCATAGGCGTCACATGAAATGAGCTGCGTAATGGAGTATCAGAAATTACCCTGATTTGGACAGTGACATTTAATGATTAAAGTAAGGGTGAGCACGTGAAAAAATCTGAGCTAATTTTATAACAGCATTGAAGGATGAACAAATAAAAAAAAAAAAAAATAGACACATAAAAAGAGATATTAAAATAGAAAATTAGGAAGACAATTTGTCAGCTCTTGAGGACGCACAGATAAGTGACAGGGTTGCAGCTTTGTTACAAATATGAACTTAACTGATCAAAAACAAATAGGATGGGGAGAACAGATATGAGCATGATAGCCATTAAAACAGACAGAGAGAGGGAGAGAGAGAGAGAGAGAGAGAGAGAGAGAGAGAGAGAGAGAGAGAGAGAGAGAGAGAGAGAGAGAGAGAGAGAGGTGGAAAAAGAAGCACTTAATAAAGAAAAAGAAGCGGTGCACTGGATATGATTTTAAACCCAAGTATGAGATTTGTTTTTGTCCCACGGTTTAGAAATGTGTCGAGAACCCTTTTTTGTTTCTTTTTTTGTTTTTACAGAGATAGCAAAATTATGAAGGAAAACAATTGGCCGCTGAATTTAATCACATAAAATAATTGTTGTTTGTTTTGTTTTTAAATTCAACAAAGTCTGTAAAGTTCAAGTTTCTTTGTTTTATTTGTTTTTGAATTCAACAAAAGTCTGTAAAGTTCCCTTTTCTTTCATTTTTCACTTCTGTTTGTCCAACTTAATATGATGATTTTTTTCGACCACCTAGAACGTCACGTATACAATTATTTCCTTCTAGGCTTCGAAAACAAAACTGAATGTACTTATATAGCTAATTTTTATACAGGACGCACACCTTTTTATAACTAATTAAAATAAAAAAGTTTTCCTGAAAGTCCAGTTCAAATGAAAAATAGTAAAAACATGAGAACAGTAGGGAGAGAAAAAGTCGGAGAAGCGGAATAAGAAAAAGACGAACAGGAAGAGCATGCTATAATACTGCTAATCTATCACAAATAACATACCTTCGTTTAAAATTTAAAAATTCGTCCACATTGTAGTAAAGTACATCTGTGTGACACCCCGCTCAAATTTCCCCGCTTGAAAATTAACTAACGTAGTCCTAAAATCTATTAATAACTACAGTATTTGTAATTTGTCAAGGGCAAGGTCACATCTACCGCCAACATTTTAACTAAAGAATTTGAATTTTTTCTAACACCAAGCGTTAAAAGTTACTACCCCCTTTTAACACACTACCCTTCCCAATATTTATTAACGAACGCCGAAAAATTAACAACCAATAGTATTGTTACCTCGTTTATGGGTAGAGACCAAAAATCTAAGTTGTAATGGCGAAAATGCCGATTCTGTGCTTTTAATCAAAATTAAATAATTTATTTCTCAATAACTAAAGGGAATTAGATTGAAAGGGATATCTTGAATCATAGCGCTGATATTGATTAATATAATACCATAAAGATTTCCCATAATAAAACTATCTTGACGTAGAAATATTTATTTTATTAATATTTTCAGTTGGGAAAAAGCACAATTAATTATAAAAAAATTACACATATGAAAACGGGGACAAATAATTAAAAGAAATCTATATAGGAAAATAGAGGACAGTGGTTTGTTTAATAATCACTTTCAATATTAAAATTCGACCCATTAATAACAAAGATATTGTATAAATAAAATTGAGACAGACGAACAAACACACTTCTGAACTGCTCAAGTTTATAGCCTAGGGGGAAAAGTTAAAATTTCTGGACGCATTTCTGATTGTTTAAAGGGGGGCGGGGGGGGGGTGAGCATAGGGGAAATAAAATTAACATTTTGCCGGCATAGTCCGCCATTTGAAAAATACTATTTGCCAACTTGAGAGCAGCGGGAGAGCATTTGTGACCAAAACTTTCACCGTCTGGACACTAGAGCATTTCTCAACTACTCATTTAATGCTAGTCAAGCTTGTGCATATTGTGATATATTCTTACTTGAGGGTAAGGCAGAATAAGTTTATTCGTAGAAATTAATTAACATGTCGGCCACATAGTTTATTGTGCGCCATATTCGGATACTGCCTATGGGAAAGATTAATGTCACGACGCCCTAAGTAGGAATGCAGTTTTATTGTGAAATCGCGTCAAATGTGTTTGAAAATTTGCCATAACATTTTACGACTGTAAGTCCAAAAGAGAAGAAAAGTAATAGTGGCTTCTGGAGTGCCACAGTGTTCAATTAACATCTGACACCATACCTAGAAGTTGAAAAGAAATAAATGACCAGTCACAGGATTTGGGCACCCCTACTGATAGTATGGAAGACAAGCAATGCTTCAGGGACAGAGGTTGTGAAGTTGTGTGTAACAGATGAGAATACACATCCCTGATTGTAGAAAATGGAGATAAGATCTGGTACAAATGGTCAGCACACGTGTCTGACCCAGGTAAGCGTACTGTCAATTAGTTGTGGAATTGTTATAAGACTGGCATTATAGGGAGGGAATGTTCCTTCTCATTACAGGTCATATCACCAGTAAAAAGCTGTGCAACTATCCTGGAGAAGACAGAAATTGCAGGCAGTGGACGCTCACAATACTTGCTGAGCTACAGGCCATCTTTCTTCCAGAGGGCAGCACTATCTGTGTGATCATAAATACAGTTTGGAGCAACTGGTCTCAGACAAGATATTAAGATAAGTGCTTTACCTGGGCACTTGAGAGCTCATTCTCATAAATAAAATAACAATCCACAACATAGATTTCCTGACCTGGGGAGGATGTAGAAAACAGATCTTCAAACAATAGTTTAGTTACAAGTTCAAGTATTTAAAAAAGACTGTTTGGTGCCCAAGAAAGTGACATTTGGTGATACAAGTCAGGAACACTTTTCAACATATTGATTTCTATACTGTAAAATAAAAACTATTCCTGAGTTGATACTTCCTGTCCAAAACATTTAGGTACAGGAAGAATAAAACCATATATATATATTTGTATATATCTAATTCTTCAACCAGCCTTACTTCATTATTTTTATTAAGTTAAAGTTCTGTTTTACCATTTGTCATACATCATAATAATTGCATTACCCTAGACACATGCCATATACACCCTCACAGATTCTTTATTCATGTGAGATCTCGGGAGGTGACAGTTAGGGACCCAGAGACTTTCAACATCATCATCCTTTACTCTGGGAACTTGCATAGTCTGACCTCACCTTGATTGTCTATACACCCTTACTCTGTTCAGAGAAGGGGGTATTGCTCATAAGACCAGTCCCTTAACTGGCACTATTCTAGTGTCATCTGACACATCTAATTGTCCAAGGGAACCTATATTCTATACTCTAAAACCTCCTACCACACAAATTATGACAAATACAAGAATGATGAGTCTCATGAATAGGGTACCAGAGCAGCTACGGAAAGAATAAAGCTGGCCGGCGTGATGTCGGCTACATCACCCCTAGTTTGCTGTATGGTCAAAGAAAATATGGGCGTAACACCATATTCCCAATATGACTCAATGGGCATGTAACGATATCCTTTACCTCTCTTTTTACAAGAACAATGAAGAAGGATGCAAACAAATCATCACCAATAACATTAAACACGGTCAGCTTACTTTTGACACTGTATAGGTCCAGAATCAACTCCGCTATCACCAATGAGCAGTCTATGATGGTCAATATAATCACAAGAATGACCACGTATTTACTGTGAAGTAGCTTCTCACCACGCTTTCGTAATCTGAAGAAATTAGAAAACAGGTTAAAATAAATTAATACTTCCTCTCGCTGTTATCAGAAAAAGTATACAAATGTGTGTTGCAGTTAGTATGAAACTACATCAGAAAGTAGTAATTATACAATTATTAACATTCATGGAGCAGAGACCTTTAAAAAACTCCTTACAAGTTCGCCAGTCCCGTGCCATTAACTTAATGTATTTTAATGTCTTCCCCATCCCGTTCATGTATGTCTCCAGTTTTCGTCCCTATTTTGTGTGTGTCTCCAGCTAACTTTCTTACCTTGGGGATTAACTCTTTGACTCCGCAATTATTTTCCACTGTACCGTAATTTTAATTCGAGATAGACTAAAAACAACGCTCAGCCAAACGACCAAATGACGTGAAAAAAAATGTTTCGTCTAATAAAATTAGTCCACGTTGTGGGATCACTAGGGTAAATGAGAGAGGAAAACCGAAAACCACAGGGAGATAGGCAATTGGTCAAAAAAATAAAAGGAATAAATGAGGCACGAAAAGACTTTGACGGTTGGTACATGATAGGTGTATAGATTAAATAGGCAGGGGGGACAGCACACAACTAATTTTCAAACAGATAAAGGAAATGCCAGGACTGAACATCAGTGGAAGGTCAATAAACAAGCTTAGATATGCAGATGATACCGTGTTGTTAGCTGAAAGTGAACAGGATTTGCAAGAACTAGTGAAGCAAGTGAACAGTATAGTTGTGAATATGGATTGAGACAATAAAAACTATGATCATTAGCAAAACGGACGATAAGCCCACATTAAAGATAAGCATAAATGGGGAAATCCTGGAACAAGTCAAGAGCTATCCATATCTTGGTCATATAATAACAGAAGATGGCAGATGTGAAACAGAAATCAAGAAGAGAATAGGAATGGCCAAAGCTACACTCAACAACATGAAACATATACTGACATCTAAACAGTTAACTCACAAATTAAAACTGAGAATCATAAAATGTTATATATATTCTGCACTACTGTATGGTGTAAAAACATGGACAATGAATAATCAATTGGAAGAACGAATTGAGACTCTTGAGATGTGGATATATAGAAGAATGGGGCGCATCTCATGGAAAGAGAAGAAAACAAATAAGGAGGTCCTACAAAATCTAGGTATGAAAAGAGAACTAATGAGGGAGATCAAAGTTAGGCAGCCAAAATACTTTAACCACATAAAAACGCCTTGCAGTAGACCATAATAGAAGGGAGAGTTGAAGGCAAACGTGCAAGGGGAAGACAGCGCTATAAGTGGGAAGATAACATTAGGAGATGGACATGAAAGAGTCTATCAGAGTGCAACATCAAGATAAGATGCAGAAGACGTTGGAGATCCATTACAGCCCACCTTCGTTGTGGATGATGGTAGCTGATGATGACATGATAGGACAGCATGAGAGGAATTTGTTGAAGGCCTCTGCTCCTTACGGAGTTGAAATGTAATAATGATGATGATGACGAAACGTTAAAAAAATAATACACACGACTAAACTTGCAACAATGACAAGTGAAGTCATGGAATAAGCAAGGTGATACCGAAAAGGAATTTTCAACATTCTGTCGAATGTAAATACTTAACATAGTAACTTTTCTAAATCCTACTTAACACAATTATCATTCACCATTACTATTCAAGCCCATAATTAGCCCATTCCAAGATCTCCTGTCTTGTATAATCCGTTCATGTTCTTTCGATGTCTTCTGAATCCTTTTAAAGTCTTTTACCAGTTCCCTTCGTCATGTTTTTCGGGTCTCCATTTCTTTCAAATTGTAACGAAACAGACAAAACGTCACAAATTCGATCATTTGTTATATTTTTCTTTCTGGTCATTATTTTCCTTTGATGCCGTCATCTACCGATAATTATCGTATCCTTAGAATGATCCTCCCTGACACCATCCACACGTTTTATGATTGACCGCACGTGAGATGTTTATCTTTCAAATTGTAAAATTCTGTTCGGTGAAGCGATCACAATAGAATAAGGATCCTGAACACATAGTCGTTTTGAAACATGCCTGGAATGTTTGTTTAGATAAACGCTAACGTTAATCTAGTGGGTATTTTTTATCAAGAATTAAGTGTCTAGATATCACACTTAGTTTGTGTAAGTGTTTCGGGTCAGCTTGGTTGACGATTGACGTATTGTGATAGATACGAGTTGTTATCTTGAAGAAGGGACCGGCAGGAGTAACACCATTTCAGTCTGTCCTTATTATAACAATACTGGGGAATTACGCAAGTCGTAATTATTTCATGAAAGGTTAACGATTAGTTGCACTACCTTAGATGGTCATGCCAATAATTATCATGATATATATAGTTATAAAATTTAATAAAATAAGACGCCTTACTTTGTATTTGGCTTAAAATAACAAGATACTTGTATATATTTAACTAAATTGTGATTGGTGTCGTAGATTTTAGATAGGAGTATTAAGACTAGGGGTGGGTCCCTTCTGAATAGGTTGGAATGAGTGATAGATACAGTGAGAGCTGGTGAAAAAGCAATAGAATTTCCCCCACGTGAGATGATAGAATGTGATATAGAGGCTGTCTTTGAGAATCGAGATAATCTTCTCTCTCTCACCTATCTTCTACGACCGCTTTTAAAGGCGTCAGACAGTCTAAACACAGATATATATTACATAAATCTCTATCTACTCACAGGCACGCACATACACGTGACGACAGTTAAACACACAGACGTGGGAAATCTATAACCATGTATATATATATTATCTGAACGAGCTGACCAACGCACTGATTTAGTTCAAGAGAGATTTTATTTATCATGTAAAACCTTCTCACAACACCAAAAATTACATCAAGGAAAAACATATACAAATAGTCATAAAATTTAAGAAAATGCTACAAGGATGATAGCCCCGTTATGATCTTAGCTCTAGGTTTAGCCCACAGCCCCGTTAAGAGAACAGATGATGGCCCAAAGAGTTATAGATACGTAGGGTTTAGGCTAAGAGTTTTTCTTCTTTTCTCGTAAATGTATGCACAGAGTTGAATAATCTGATTTAGCCTAAGAAGTAAAGAAACTCTAGCAAATAGTAACAAATTCTGCAGATTAAAAAAATTTAAGACAGCAAATGTGTGACAATAATACACCGGTAAAATAACACTCAGACCTGTGTACTCTCATTCATCCAGCCATGGCCTTTCTCACACATATATACTCACAACTTTGCTCGCTGCCTCTGGGAACATAATAATTCCAGGACCTTCACACAGACCCGAAAATGCAGTCAGCGACCCAGAAACCCCCAGTTCCAAAAGACGTACTGAACTCTCTGTCTCAGGGAACCGATTCCTTGGGTGTTCTAATTTTCTCGAATGTCTGATTAAGTCACATAAAATTTGTCCAGGCACGAAAGTTAGCAGAGCACAATGTCATTAGCTTTGGATTCTAGGATTTAAGAAATGTCAGATCAGTGTCTACTTCCCGGAAGGTACTATATTTGGTCACCACAATACTAGTCACAATCTCTGTCGGAATGTTTAATGTTTCTTGTAATACTCTCGCCGCCAGGCAGCATGTACATTTAAATTTGTGGAGCAATATGAACTGGCTCAAAAAGCCCAATATATATTTCTAGTCTTTAGAAACCGTTAGTGGGATTGCTATTACTGTCTCTCTCTGATGGCATATGCACTGTCAGATTAGGGTTACTTGAAACCAAAAAAAAACCCCACGTGGTTAAAGATAGGAACTGTCTATGCTTCACACAAATATGTCTCTTTACTAAACGCTGGCAAGTTGGGTACCACCGTTTCACTATATATAAAATGGAAAGAACACATATCAAATAATTTACATATATGTACTCATTATAACTTACATTTTAAATAGCAAGCCTACAGCTTGACTTATATTTAAAACTTCCCGTAAAATAAGTTATATTAAATAAATCAAACATCATGAATTAGAAAATACATGCGTATTTCCGTCAACTACTCACTGATGATGTATCTAGCATTTTATAAGTTTAGTTTTTTTTTTAATATATATTCTCTCGTCTGATTATTTAGAAGTTTAAATTAAATTTCTTTATTAGCCGACTGAATTTAAGCAAGAAATATAATTTCTGTTTTCCACTGAAACGCGTCACTAGAAAATAATACAGACTATATAGATTAAGCACTCTGTTCAAAAGAACTAGTTTAAAATTAAATCGGCGATTTAACACTTAATCACTTCACAAAATTCTAGAGAACTACTATATAATATTTACCTCAAAACACAGCACTACAGGATATCGCACAATTAAGAATTTTTACGCTTATATTTATGGAAGTCTAGAAGTTCGACAAATTGTCGCAACAAACTAAGAAACTTCGCTTATACAGCTCTACTCTTCGCGAACCACCTGTCTACTGCGATTTATTTGAGAAGAATGAAAATAAAGTTTCAAACTAGGTTTAATATCTGAAACAGACAAAGGATGAACTATCTCCCCCGCCCCGATCTCTCCCCCTTCTCATAACAGCTACGTTTAACTTAGAGGCGTGTCGTAACTGCCACCAGGGCGATTACGCACCTGCGTTGACAAACTGACCGGGAAAAGCGCGTGTCAGTTGCAAATCTCAGACAACCGTCTGCCGTGCCACGAGTAATCTCACCCTTCGTTTAACAAACTGACCGAGAAACGTGCGTGTTAATTGCAAATCTCAGACAACCGTCTGAAACTGCGACTATAAGGTGTAAATATTCGCTCCTACTTAAGCGTTCGGCCCGGAAAACCCGCGCGTGACAGGTGCAAATGTAGACAAAAGTCTGCTCTATGTCAAGCGAGACGAATTTTTCGCACATTTACGTCTTACCTGCGCGACTGACATCTGATGCAATAAGGTTACTAGTCAGTATGAGAAAGAAAAACGATGATGGGAAAGAAATATATTTTTCGCAACGAGTGATGCGAAAAAAATACAGGAAAAACAAGTACGGAAAGATAATAAAATAAAAGGATGCGGGTGAGAGAATAGGAAGAAGATGTAGGCAATTTAATGATATAAAGACCCACATGACAATTGGGTTGCACCTAAAAGAAGCTAGGAAGGTTGAGTTCCGCGTGGGCGGAAATTTTAGTATACGACCTGAGTATTACAGGAGTCAGGGCAGAATTTCCATTTTCGTAAGGAGACCACACATCAAAAACAATAGTAAAGGATCCCATTAATGCGCCAAAGGTATTAGAAGTAACTTGTAAAATTAACAGTATAAAACTTCTTTTATAATACCTAGAGCCACGAGGCAGTGGAAATCCTTTTCATGTTTTAGAGTTAGAAGTGGTAAATTTACAATTACCTTTAATTCATATGAAGAGAAAAACTCCACCTACGGCTGCAGTGGAGTGCTGTCAGTCATCCTGTGTATTAAGCGTGGAGATAAAAACCCATTGAAGGGGTGAGTCTTAAAATGTACTTATCTTGTTTTATATGTGCATTTTACAGATATGAAACACTTATTGACGTACAGTTGTGTATGAAGCTGACAACCTCATCATGTACAATAACTTGCCACATGAACCACCACTGCAAGAGCAGGTGACTGCGTCGTGCCAGTTTCCTTGCAAGAAAACAATATCAGAGGTAGCCCCATGCTCCACAGGGAGCCGAAATAGGATGATATCAAAATGTATATTTAAGATGTCACCCTCCATTTGTAGATTGATATGTATATATGACTAGGATGTATTTGCATCTTTCGCTATCCTAAACACACTTTCATCTGCCTCGGTGGCCTGATAATTCATTTTCAAGTACATCAGAAACATTCAGATGATGCTTATATCAGGAGACACAAGACTTGAGAGAGGCACTCTCTATCTATCTCAGTTCCTGGTACTAGTTACTAGTACTAAACTATGGACACCCCCTTTAACAGACAGTCTAGAGGACACTCGAAGCGGCTATATTTGAGGCAGTTACTCCTGCAACGCAAGGAACGCAATCCCAACCTGCCATTTGACTCCTGAAGAGAGGAGGAACAGTCAAGATTTTACTCAGAACCAGTATCTAGAGACAACGTACTGCAGCCAGCTGCACAGCTAAGTCAAAATTACCGGCCTCAGTGATTGGACAACTTTTATAAAATCGTCACCTTTCACCAGTGACGAAAGTTTTCTCTAAAAAATCGTATTTCAAGTGTTGAACTATTTGCTAAAAGTTAAGCATTTTCATTCTTTACCCTTGTTTCAACAATATTTCCATATATATATATATATATATATATATATATATATATATATATATATATATATATATATATATATATATATATATATATATATATATATATATACAGTACTTTGCAAAAAAAATGGCAGTCATATTGCTCAGCTAAATATGCTGAAATCTAATTAAATATGCATGTTCTGCCCCAAATTTACACTCCACTTAAGTGAGCAAACACTACCAAAAGTAAAAAAAAAAATTAGCGTAGAGTAAAGTCCCTTGATAATAGAGCAGACGACAATTTCTAATGCTAGTGGCAGAAAATGGACACAAAGTCAAAGTGTATGTTAATTTCACAGCTTTGGAATGAAGGAAATCAAAACATGTTCCAACATTTCTAAAACCTTGAACATTCCTGAGCGGACTGTCTACAGAGTTGTGAGTAAATTAAAAGCAGGTAATGGAATCGAGCGAAAAGAAGGTAGTGGGGGGTCAAGAATTTTGGACACAAAGGACCATCGGCGTCTCGCCCAAATCGTTCGGGCTGGGCCAATGAAGAGTGTAGAAAACATACGGCAGCGCATGATCGATTTGGAAAACCCAGAGGTATCTAATGCTACTGTCAACCGGGAGCTACACAGGATGAATTAGCGGGAACTTTTCATTTTGGGGAGGGCACAAACGGCTCCTGGGTCGACCCCAGGAATTCCACCAAAGAAAGGTACCATCGAGCAACTTCTACTAGAAGGTTAAGGCTTCTGGCATTTATGCAGGTCATCACCCTGGGTGTGCACAGTGTTTCAAACACGGACAATGATAATATGGGCATACACTCATATTCCCAAATTGCTCAGTTGGCGCAAGAGAACGAACGGGATCCTTTACCTTAAAGTATTAGCAATAGTATATATATAACCCAACTATAAAACGTTTGGGCACTACTCAATATATATATATATTTAAATAAGATATTATATATATATTTATTATTAATATATTTATATATAATATAGAAGGTAGCTGAAAAATACTGGGACTGAAATTCTGTGACTCAAGATTACCTACCAGCTTTTTTCTTGTCGTTATAAAGTATGCCTCGCCGCATGTTTGGTCTTGCTTTCTGTAGGTATTTTATTGCGTTTTACTAAGAGGGAATATATATCGCGGTCATGTCTTTGTTTAACTGCGAGTGAGGATTAGATTGGGCGGGTCGGAAAGTTTCCGTTGTTTGGCTCACGCAATATGACGCAAGTGGGAAACGCACGCGGTCGGGATAAACAGGTCGACGGGCTTTTCAAATCTATTGATGTCGACCCCGTTATTAATTTTTTAAGTAATTCCATTGGTTTAGTTGAAGGCTGTAGTAATGACGTAGGCAGAAGTCCGCGGGAATTTTCTTGTATATAACCCGAGCGGTCTTGTAACAGACCCCTATGCTTGATGAAATTTACTGCCGTGAATCCAGCATTCATTGTCTGCTCCATGCGGAAAAAACGCAATGAATTGGTATGTGACTATTTTTATTAGAGCCGTAATATTAGTGAGTTTCTTTAATAGAGCCATAGCCTGTTTAAGTTAAAGTTTTCTACGGGGAGGTAACTTAAAGTATAAACGTAGTGCCATCCATTACTATCCTTGTAGAAGTTATGTAAATGTAAAGTGCGCATAATTCTTTCTAGGATTGTTGGCAGTGCGCTCGGGAGTATGTAGAGTGTTGTGAAAACCACCATTTAATTCTGTATACTTACAAGTGTATTACTATGGGCAATTTATTGTGTGTACGGGATTTTATTATGCCTTAAATGTGGGTAACGCATTCGGAGGGTACAGATGTACTTTATAAGTGAATATTATTGCTTAGAGGAGTATATTATGCATAGTGAAAGGTTTTATTTAAATTGTGGGTTAAGCGAGAAAACCTCATGAGGCAATGTCTAAAAGTAGGCTAGGTATTTCGTAGAGAGATTTGCCAGGTTTTTTTATTGTTTGACACGTGGCGAGATTGACGGAACAGCAGATTATAATCAGACAGTGTCTGGGGTTTGGCTGCGTACCAGAAAAATTTTAAGTTGAAGGGAAGAGGGGCGTGGAAGTGTGAGAGAGAGTGACACATGGATAAAAATATTTTATGTATCGTTGTGCATAGCGGGTGAAGGGGTGATGTATTGAGTGAGGGAGTTGTATTTATTTATGGGAGATATGTGTTAGTGATAAGTTATGTTGAAGTTGGTGTACAATAATTGTATCTTTGTGTCCACAGCTGATCATGGTACAGTAACAGTAGCAGAGCGTAGTTTGGCACATACAACTTACCAACGGCAAAGTTGAAATAACCTGCGGTCTCTTGCAGTGAAGCCTCATGCTTCAGCGGGAACGGGGTTATCTATCATAACAAAATCCAGAGCTCTGAGCTCGTTGTTGTTACACACGCAAATTGGCACGTGCTAGCGTTGGTGTAATTTCGTTTTCTTCACGACCACAATAAAGTCGTTACTCTAAACCCGAAGAGGGGTAATCGGCCAATTTAAGAAGTTGTCCAGCCCCTGTGAAGATTCTACCGTTTGATTCAAGTACCTCATGCTTAATAATCCAGTCGTCAGTGCAGTTGTCAGAAACAGGAAGACAGGGTGATCATACCTGGTTCTGATAATAAAGTCAACGAGAGAAGGCGTAAACGGAGACGCCACCTCAGCAGATGTCGAGAGGGTCAGAGAGACACTGAAGCAGAGAGAGAGAGAGAGAGAGAGAGAGAGAGAGAGAGAGAGAGAGGAGATAGCCGAGACCAGTAGGGTCTGATGATATATCCTCAGAGGATAGCCTTTGAGTACTAGATGTTATAAAAGTCTACTAGTGTAGCAGTCCAGTGTGTTAGTTAGCGGCGTTTATCGCCTAACGAGTTGGAAGCTGTGTAAACATTCGTTTAGGCAGAGTCAACAGGATCGTGACAGTAGAAATCTTATTTGTAGTAGAGAGTGGAGGCTAAACTGATGCCCCACCAATTAGATCTTGTTTAAATCACTAATCATTCGATTTTTCCCCAGCAGGGTGACTGAAAGAGTGTATGTGATTTGGTTTTCCTAGTGTCTATCTATGTAATTAGTTCTTTGCTTTTTTCAGGTCTGTGCAACAGTGCACGATATTTATTTCTTTGCTGTATGATGACATTTTTTGTTTTATTGTGTAAATAAAATATCTATATGTGACAGCGCCATCTTATCACTACCATAGTCTCCGTGGTTTAGTGCTGTTTTACCACATTATCTTCAAGAAGAAGATTTATTACTAGGCCACAATAAAGCCTAAAAATAGTTGTGTGTTATATTTGTGTTTTCGCTATTTCTAGAGCGATAATCGCGTGTGTTATTTAAGTGGCACAACCAATACGCGCAGCGCACTAAGTTGAGTGATTCGCCCTAGGGCCTATATAAAGAGATAGCGAGCCGGCGAAAGGCCTATTTGAAGATCCGTCCAGACAAGAGAAAACGAAGATACGATGCGCCCTGTGTGGGTAGAACAAAGACATGACACGTGAGTTAATTTAGATCAGCTTTAGTGATCTAGTTTTATTATTAATATTCAGCGTGTCTGTTCTAATGTTTAATGAAATAGATATTTCTAAAGAAGATTTCTTCCAGGACATTATGATTTAGTCTTGAAATGATAGATGAGTGAAAATAATGTGTGGATAGGTTTTATTAGGCACGCTAAGCCCAAATCGCATATGTGAGAGTTTAAGAGCGATTATTTCATTCATCAGAAAGGCAAATATAGTAGGGAACTATTTCATACATGGAACTGGACTGAGATGTTATCTGGCACTGTAATTTAGATAGTATTAACTAGTTGGGAAGATGGCAGTCGGGGGGCCACGTGTTGATGACTGCATAAAGAAGGCGCCAGCAAGTCTGCATAACACGCTTAGTTACCACGCGTGATAAGCCTACAATGTTACATGGAAGAGATAGTTTTCTTGTTAAGTCTCCTTTAGGTGATGAATTTAGTTCTAGTTGTTAAGTCAAGAATAATTATATTTTATTATTTGATGCGATGGTAATTGAGTGTATTTCACGATACTTATCATAATCCTTCTGTTTATCTTTAGTGGTTTACTTTGATAGTCATTTAGATTTCTGGTGAGCGCAATGCCACACCTTTGTGCGTAAAGCACATTTGAGAAATAAACGTTCCTGTTTGCTCCTTGCGGAGCAGGGCGACACCAGTGCGGCTGAACCCAACAGAAGCCTGCATGAAGCATTTATATGCTATGTTAGTGGTTTGTTTTTGTAACAATGTGTTTTATATGATGAGTTCTCAATCTCGTCAGTCGGCATATACGACATGCTTCAGAGTGCAGGGATGAATATTGAGATGGGTCAGTTGCGAGGTGGTGGTTTATTCTCATTATTGAGAGTATTTGTAGTACATGTTGTTGAATATTATTTTATGTCCATTGTATTATTATTTTTATCACCTTACCTCTTCATACTCCTTATGGATGATGTCATCAAGGCATGTAAGGAGAGAACAAGAAAGTATTCAATGGGGTACTGGAAGATGAGATAGGTCTATATTTCGGAGCTGGCACTGGGAGAACAGGTCCTGGAGCAGGTCGACCACTTTAAATACCTCGGAGCTATTATAGACCGAAAGGGAGGCATCAAAGAAGAGTTGGCCACTCGAAAAGCAGCAACTGGGAGACTTTTCAGGCAATAAATCGAGGATTCCTCAGCAAGAGAGAGGTTGGTAAGAAAACGAAGATAGCTGTATTCCGCTCCACCTATGTCCCAGTCTTGACATACGGATACGAGTCATGGGCAATGACTACAACCCATAAAAGCCAGATCCAAACCTCAGAAATGAGGTATCTGAGGAAGGTGGTTGAAGTAACAAGAAGAGACATGGTACGCAACCAGACGATACGTCAAGGCCTTAAATCCTACCCCCTGCAGACCCAAGTAGAACAGTCCCAATTAAGATGGTTTGGCCATGTCTGCAGAATGGGAGAAGATCGGATACCACGACAAGCATGGGAAACAAAGAGCCAAGGATCCAGACCCCAAGGACGACCCAGAGTCCGCTGGGAGGACAACATTAGACAATCTTTGAAGAATCGAGGACTAGAATGGAACGAGGTTAGGAGGAAGACAGCCGATAGGATAGTCTGGCGCTCTCTCTTCCAAACCTCTACACCTCACGCTAGAAGGGGAACGACTAAGTAAGTAAGTATTATTATTTAATTATTGTTATGTGAAGAATGGTTTGTGAGAGCACTTGGGCTCACTTGGAGATATATATTTCTCTTCTCCGCTCCTGATGGAGCATGGGGCCACCAGTGTGGTTTGCCTCCGCAAGAAGCATTCAGATGTTCTTGCAGTAGTGGTTTCGGTAGCAACCGATGTTACACGGTGAGATTGCCAGCCTCATGCACAACACCATACTAGTATCTCTAGACGACAAGCATGTGTGTGTGCATGATAGTTGAATGTTCAGTTTCAATAGTTGAATGTGTGCTCTTGCAGTAGTGGTTTCGGTAACAATCTTATGTTACATGGTGAGATTGCCAGCCTCATGCACAACATCACACTAGTCTCATTGGAAGACATGTATGAGAGCGGAAGAAGGACAGTTTGACAGGTGAGAGCATGGTGTTCCTGATTATTTAACTATTATGATTTTAACCAGTCGTTGCTTTGTTTGCGTCTTCAGATTAGCAGTCGAGCACAGGCTGGGTGTTTGGTTTTGTTCGCTTTGTTTTATTTGTTTAATGTTTGCTTCAGTGTGCTCTTTGTCACTGAATGAGTTGTATAAATAAATACAGCCCCTGCCTTAGAATCAAGAGTTTTATTGTTGATCGGGTCGGTTGCGAGTGTGCAAGAGAGTGATCACATATCACAATAGCATCATCATCATCTCGCCCACCCTATCACATATATATTGTACACTGGGTCAGCTTCTATACTATACTTACCTATATGTTGTCTGTATAGTGATGTCTGTGGTCGTTATTTACACCTTATCTCCTTGTTTCTAAAGGTAGTTAGAAGGGGGTGAGGTTATAGCATATTTTAGTCACAAGTGGCAAGGAAAGGTCAATCCAGGTTCTCACCCTTGAGCCAATAGTCTCATCTGTCCACAGTCTCTGTCATTTTTTTTCATTTAAATTCTATCTGCTCATACTTTCTCATATTAGGGTCTTTCTTACACTCAGGCAAACTCTATAAACTAAAAACGTAAAGAAAATTCGGTGCACTTCGTTCAGGAGTTAACGACTAGTTGTTTTATAAAGAAAGACAGTAAACTCCGTGCGAGGAATGCAAATTGTGAGCAAGGAGAATTTAGCGAGATTTTTGGACAGATGGATTTTTGAGCTTGTACGGGACAGATTAGTGTGGTAGCAAAAACAATGGTTTTAGAATTGTAATTGAATTGTAATTGAATTGTAACTGAGCTGTAATTGAATTGTAAATGATGACTTCTGACAAGGGATTCCAGCCAGTTGTTATTGCATGTGGTTGATGTAATTCACCATTGATATAATTACATTTGCATAGCCAGTATTTGCCCAAATTGTACTGATATGAATACAGATCGGTGTGGGACTGTACACACGGTTTTGTTCATTGATTGTTGTCAAACGTCCCGTACATGTTATCTGTCGATGAGAAGTCACAAATTCACTACATATCCCCTAGACAGATGTTACTAGACTCGTTATATATATATATAATAAATATTATATAATATATATATATATATATATACTATATATTATATTACATATATATATAAATATATATATATAAATATATATATATGATATATATATATATATATATATATATATATATATATATATATATATATATATATATATATATATATATATATATATATATATATATATATATATATATATATATATATATTATATATATATATATATATATATACACTCAAGACCAAAAGAAACGCACATATTAATTGTTCTGATTTTCAGACAAATAAAAGAAAAAAATCAAGTTTAAATCGACTTTAGCAATGCAAGACGATACTGCACGTGGAAAATTTGTGCTGCTGTGAGTTGTTTACGGCGTAGATGAGCAAACGTTCAGAATAAAAATTCATTACAGTTTGTGCATTTCATGATTTTTCATGCACGACTTTTGGTTGTCTGTTGTTCACCCAATTCTCGATAAAATGCGCGTAGAACCCATAAAAATTTCACACAGCAAAACGATGCCTAGACTGAATATTGACGAGCATAATCAAGCAGTGGGAATGCTCAGAGGTGGAGCATCAGTTAGAGAGGTGTCCCAGGCATTTCAAGTTGACCATACCTCGATTTATCGTCTATTGCATCGAAAACAAACAACAGGGACCATCGCCGACCGATCCCGGTCTGGCACTCCACGCGTTACGACATACAGGCAAGACAGGGCCATTCGGCGCACTCATGAGCAAGACCGCTTCATGCCCGCTGTAGCCACAGCCAGAATAACCATTGGAACTCGTGGCAACGCCATCAGTGGTCAAACCGTGCGCAGGAGGTTAAGGGAAGCTCAGCCATAGACCCTACACCGGACAGATCCTCACAGCTCAACGCCGGCAGGCACGATTGGACTGGGCTCTCAACCGTGGCTATCTAGGGCGTCAAAGTTGGCAAGACGTGGTCTTTTCCGACGAAAGTCGGTTCTGCATCCACCACAACGACGGCCGAATTCGAATTTACAGACGACCAGGAGAACGATTCGAAGACAACTGTGTCATTGAACGAGATCGCTATAGTGGTCCATCTGTGATGGTATGGGCTGCCATCAATTACAGATTCAGGTCCATACTCATCTTTATCGACGGCACCTTAACTGCCCAGCGGTATGTGGATGAAGTACTCAGACCCCACCTGCTTCCGCTGTTGGCAGCAAACGAGGCGCCGCCAGAATGGTGTTTCAACAGGACAATGCAAGGCCACACTCCGCTCGCGTTACTCAGGGATTTTTGCAGCAGAATGGAGTTCGAGTTATGCAGTGGCCTGCCGTTTCACCTGACCTAAACTGTATCGAACATCTTTGTGACGTGTTGGGACGACATGTGATACGACAGGCCCCTTACAATCAACGGCAGCTGAGAGACGCTCTACAGAGAACTTGGAATGCCATCCCGATGGAAACCATTCAACACTTGGTGAGGTCGATGCCTAATCGTCTCCAAGAATGTGCCAGAGCTATGGGGGAACACACCCGACATTAAGACATCCACGCTGTGGTTTGAACAAAACTTTAGTGCAGTTGGATATTTTGTTGGTACTTCAGAATATGCAGAAGTGCGATCTCATGGGGGGCGATAATTGTGAGTATTGATTTGAAAACGTTAATAAACATTCAGACACTTCATGTGCGCAAATTTCATTATTTTAAGTTTGTTGCTTATATTTGAAAATAACATTTTATGTTATGTGCGTTTCCTTTGGTCTTGAGTATATGATTAAAATTTATTTGCTAATTTTAGTCCATGGGGCGCCCGCTTCACCAAATGTGAAATTCGGGTCGTGGTCGTAGACAGGTTGAGAAACACCATGGAATTTACATTCATGATAATTGATGTTTTGGTTTGATTGCACTTCAGTAATGAGCATCAAATAATTAGAGCTACACACACATTTTCAAGGCACCACAATTCATTAGGTGCAACTGACTTCATTACCATATTTGGCTGTCAGACACGAAATGCAAATTTTGGCACTGCATCAAGAACCGTCTGGAGTTTAAGGCTGTATGTCCCCAAACCCTGCGTCGCGACCTTTATTAAGGTCTTTAGTAAGGTCGTGGGGAGGTCTAGATAAAGTATGAGAAAGATAAGAAATAATGTTATTAAAAGAGTCGCAGGAGTGAAATAATTGCATGGGGTCGCCAGAAAAAGATGTTTGAGAACCACTTTTCCAAGGCACTGTAAGTACTCTTAAAAGTGACCAGTGAAATAGGACTCAGTTGTTTGGCTGTAAACCATTATTCGACCTCATTTGAAAAGTATGTTATTTTTTCTTTCCCGGCGCCGACGCGAGTACTTACCGAATATTCGGTTTACGCTCAACAACAGTAAACCAGTTCAGCAGCATTAAAACATTTAAACGGTTTTGTTTCTTTGTTTGCTTTTGTTCTTATTTTATTTTTTTATTTGCATGTTTTTGTTGGTTTTTTTTTTTTTTTTTTTTTTTGCAGAAGAACACGTTTGCATATCGAAAAAAATAAATTCTTCGGCGTTGGATCGAAAATCAAGCTCGGCGACTTTCTCCCCCTCTCCTCCACATCCTATAATTGTAGAGACTGCTGGAAACAATACTAATGAGAAATTCGAACCGTTACAGGTACTTCCTTATTTTTTTAATTGTTCTTTAATCTTAAAGACTTTTACCTCTTTTTTTTTCTGATGTTCTTACCTTTCCTGTAATTGTGTCATTTCCGGTGAAACTGTGAATGTCCTATGTCTGTGGGGGAGTGAACGTTGTGGGAATGTTTAATATTGGTGTCATATTTCTGTCATTTTTCGTTTATTATCAAGTTTTGAGTCCTGATGACCTCTCTGAATAAAACCTGCGGAAAAGCAGTTCATGTAATACACTGGTGGCTTCTTGAGCAGTTTGTTGTACATGTGAAGGTAGTCTCACATCAGCTATACTGCCGTATGGGAGTGAAGTGTTAGAGACTTCACTGTACTAGGGCAAGCATCGAGCGGTGGGATGATCAGTTCCCTTACTCGCTGCCTTTTCCTTCCCTAACTCACGAGTTGAGTCAGGCACCTATTTACAGTTGGTTAAACTGGAGCGTGACTGCATCGTATTTCGAACCCTGCACCTTTGACGCTAGATGCCAGCGCTCTAACCACTCTGCCAATGCAACATTCAGACTATACATAGCTATCCCAAATCGTGTTGTGCGAAATGCGCAGTAAGTGTAATCTGTGTTTCCCAATAAACCATTCGTACTCCCTCTTCATTGCAGTCTCAGACAAATAAAGAATATGTCTACTGTTCCGACAGGCGTCGTCGTAAGTGAACACTAATATGAGGTTGTGTAATGGCGCTGACTTTGAACTCATTGAATCAAACAAAATAGAACCAAATGATGTTGTAGTATTCTCAGACTCTCAGGCTGCCCTCTTGTCAATAGAAAACTGGAAAACCAACTCAATCAATACTATCCACAAGGTTCAAGAACCATGCAACAAAATTATGAACTTGTATGGAACAGAAATCTACATGCAATAGATATCTGGCCACATCACATCGAATGAAGTAGCTGATAGACTAGCAAAGAAGGGAGCAAAAATGCCACAAATTGAGCAACCATTGAATCATCATCATCATTTCAACCCGTAACCCGTCATGGGTCGTAGGTGTGCCATCGTGGAAGCATCAGCAGACAGGGTCCTCCACTGCATTGAATATGTTAACCAGAAAACAAATAATCAAAAAGAACTGTAAAGAAGATTGGATGAACACGTTGGCACAGGCTAAAACAGGAAGACGCCTCTTCATACACTTAACAGCTCCAAATAAGGAAGATGCTATTGTCGTACGGTAGGTTAATTGGCTTATTGGGCCCAATCTAAGTAAAGAGTAAAGGTTGACTGATACACGAGAATGTACAGAAAATAGATTTCACAGGGAAAGATATGTCTCTAGAGGGAGTAGGTTTCTCTCATCCAGCCTATCCGTACAACTATACTTTGTTACAAGACAGTCTTTGCCTCCCTGTCTAATGAAAGAACAGGTTACTCTACACACGCACAACAATATGTGACAACAAATGACACACAAACGTGAAAAACTAAGGATAAATGGGTATGGACCAACACACAAAGTTAAGTTTTCTTGTTGTTTATTATCACTAAACCGTTTTACAACATCAAATTCCCCAAAGAATATCAAGAAAAGCATTTACATATAGAGGAAATAAAGAAGGATGGTGCGCCTTCACCGCATAAAGGAAAATAACCCTGTCGTGAAACGAGTGTGTGTAAACCCACTACTTTGTTAAATCACTACGTCTGTGGTGGGTTTGATGTTAATACAGTTTGTTGTAAAGAAATCTTAGTGTACTGAATGAGGTCAGCTGTGAAGGTCCCTGAATATAATAAATATTAGAGTAAATTTCCAGGGCACCTTTCTACTACCACCACTATGATCTCATTCAGACTTATTCTAGATAGACTGTAAGATGACTACGTTTGGTGTCTAGGGTTATGAAATGTTAGTGTAAGGTTGCATTAACCAACTGAACATATAAACAATTACACAAATTATTTTATTATCTAATACAACACAACAGTACCACGACAATCACATACGAACTACACTTTAAAAGACTATCTTTAGTAAGTATTTATTTGGAATCAGGACTGACAATCAAAAGTGAAATCATAGAAATTAATTACATCAATCAATTTACACAATGGGTCTTCTGACCATAATACACATATTATTATATAAGGGTGTAGTTGTATTGTCTAACTGAGGTGACTTCTAGTATACACTGGTTGATTGTTTATTATCATTCATCTCTGCATGTTGTTTGTAAGTTTTTGTGGACACTGATGGAATGTTTATATCACTATTCCCAGTCTCTTATTTTTAATATAATGTTAGTTGAGCGATCAGGTGCCGAACATGCACCTATCTTTGTAATATGATGTAGGAATCTTCCTGCACTTCGCTGAACGACAACCTTCAGCTCCCACTTCTTCAAGAATGATCTGGTTTACAGTTGTCTCCGAAAAAGGCAAGACTGTGGCATGAATATATCGGCCCACTGTAGTCTGGCACCAGTTATTGACAGCAACCACAACCCTCACAGATGCAAGGAAATAACACAAGTAAACGATGACTAGGCAATAGAATATGGCACATTTTCGATCTGCCCTATGTCCAGGCTTTTCCTATGTTAGAAAATTCTCCGCCTGCTCTCATCGATCTTGCTTTACACAAAATTTACTTGAAATGGCAGTGAACAGTCCCCGTTTCGTACCAGTATCTACTGCTTTGTCCAATGGGACCATGTTTACATTTATTTTTGAATCTATCGTTTCAAATAACAACTCCCAATATGTTTCCAAGGCAAATATATTTTTAGTTTTAGGTCAACCAATCATACTTCACCTTCCTTTAAAATCCACCCAATCAAATATCCCGTACCTTTTAACCTCATTTACCCAAAGTCGTTTTTTCAAAACATGCCATAAAAAATTATAAGCAGGCATGATCTTTACTTGACAGTCTGGTCGGATCCACTATAGTATTATGGCTATAATTAGTTAATTAATGGACTATTTGCGTAACTATTACCATATTCTTTGTCAGCAAGTCCTAAGGTACACGAATATACAATTTATATGGGACTAGTTGGCTTGGTTCAGAAGTACACAGTTTTTTTTTCTATGTTAGTGTTTTTATTTTTAGTCTACTACACATTCAATTCTTTTCCATGTGCTGTCCTCTCTATTTACGTGATAATTACGTCCTTTGAAATAAGAGCTAAGGTTGTTTTTGTGACACGAGTTGTCTACATGTTCTAACTTTTCCCTCGTATTTTGGGGAAACCCCTAAGGCAAGGCTTGCCCCTGTGCTGGTATTGGCTTTTAGTTTAAAATCAATGCGACACGAATTAGCATTTCATCTCCCTTTCCCCTCCTCGTTCCACAATGCATTTTAGGCACATATTTTCTTAGAACAAGGAAAAGTGATTATGTCAAGGACGAATTTGAAAAATTGGGTACCGTTTTGTTCGGCTATTCGTTAGCAAATAATAATCTGAAGGCGTAGGCGATACCAACAGTTCTAGCAGAAAATTCTGTTATACTTTCTTACTTTTTCCTTTATGCCATATATTGTTATATATTAATTTAGATATTGTATTTAGAAATTCACTACACATGTCCCCCCTTTAGAACAGACGATCATATGTCAGTTCCTATTTCTAAATACACATAGATGAATTTACTATCTATGCCTGATGACTACTCTGATGTTCGTCGTACGGATGTCTGCTTAAAAAATCAGCTCCCACATTAGTTTTTCCGGGAATGTACTCTATGGTAACCTGGAATGGCTGTAAGAGCAAAGACCAGCGTAATAATCTAGCTTTTTCATGCCTTGCTTGTGACAGACACACGAGTGGTTTATGATCTGTCTGGATCTTAAATGATTTCCCATAAAGATACATATGGAACTTTTTTATACCCCATATAACTGCCAGACATTCTTTTTCACTTGTTGAATATTTTTGTTCTGCTGTGTTCAACTTACGGCTACCATAAGCTACTGGGGTTAATTCCCCATCAAGTGAATGTGACCGTTGTAATAGAGCTGCACCCAAACCGATATTACTCGCATCCGTTCTCAGAATGAATTCTTGACTTAAGTCAGGTAATTTCAAAATAGGCCTGCTTGTGAGTTTTTCTTTCAATTCTTGGTATGCTAATTCACACTGCGCTGTCCAAATAATTCTATCAGGATTTCCTTTGCGCGTTAAATCAGTCAATGGAGATCATATGGAGTTAAAGTTTTTTATATACTTTTGGTAAAAACCACATAATGAGACAAAAGATCGCACATCCTTATTTGTTTGTGGTCTAGGTGGTTTTTTTAACTTCTCCAGGTTCTTGGGGTCAGGGGTCATGTTTCCCTGATGTACTGTGTGGCCCAAGAATTCCAGCTCTTTAAATCCAACACAGCATTTCGTTGGTCTAGCTGTCAAATTGGTCTCTCTCAATTGATCAAACAACATATTCAGAAAGTTAATGTGCTCCTCAAATGTTTCTGTTGCTATGAGAATATCATCCATGAAGTTGGTGATGCATGGATTCTTCAGGGGATCCAGTAACTTTCTCATCATCCTCGAAAACACACTCGGTGCATTTTTCAGCCCGAATGGCAACATATTAAATTCATAATGTCCTTCCGAGGTGCTAAAGCCTAAATAAGGTTTTACCTTCGGCTTTACTGGAATCTGATAGTAGCCTTTGCTCAGATCCACTTTAGAGAAATATTTAGCTCTATTCAGCCTGGCAAACAGCTGATTTGTATCAGGTAATGGATCCACCTGACCTGTGACAGCATTCAGTTTCCTGTAATCTATACACAGCCTGTGTTCTCCAGAGGGTTTTCTTAACAGAACCACACTGGAACTGTAAGGAGATTCACTGTGCGAGATAATCCCTTCTCTCAACAGATAATCTATCTCCTCCCTTAAAGCTTTTTCCTTAGCGAACGGAATCGAATAGGCTTTCATACAGATTGGTGTTGGGTCTATGAGTTCATATCATACTCCAATAAATTTGTATGCCCCGGACGGTCCGTTAACACATCTGTATGATTATTCAGAACCTGTTGAACCCTCTCCCTCTGAATTTCCGTTAAGTGTGTGCTGATTTTTACCTGTGCGGCGGTTTCACAGGGATGTACAGGATATTCATGAGAAGTGAGTGGTTCCTTTTTCATCTCCATTGCAACAGACAAGGTCAGTAGGTGTGTCTCTTCCTGGTTTTCTCTGTCCAGATATTTCTTCAGGAGATTCACATGATAGATTTTCTCTTTCCCTTTCTTATCTATCTTATAATTTGTTCTAGACACCTTCTCTAGAACTGTATATGGACCTTGCCATCCAATTTGCAATTTATTCTGGCTGCCGGGCAGTAGAAGGAGCACCTTCTCTCCCACAGATAATTCTCGATCTTTCGCTTTCTTATTGTAATAGGCAGCATGCTTTTTCCTGGCTTGTCTCAAATTTTCATTGGCAAGTTTCCAGTCAGTTTTAAGACGAGTGGTCAGATCGTTCACATATTGATATGATGAAGTAATATTTTCTTCTGAATTTTCATCGGTCCAGGTCCTTAACAAGGCTACATATGGACTTTTAAGTTTACATACTTATTTTTCAAAGCACGGGTATGGTCCCTTCCATTAGAAGCCTTATAGTGATGATTTTTCTTCCTAGAATCATCATTCACAAATCGACCGCTACCAATTTTTTTCGTGAGGTTTTCTTCCCACTTTAAGTTCCTTGTGAGAGATCTTCTCTCTCTTTTATCTTCCTCCAGTTCACATAAGTCCGACTGAGGGATTTTCGGCTTATTCTGGGGTAAGACATCTCTTTGTACTCGCTGCATAGTAGCCATTGTAAAACATCCAAGTGAAGACTGTCTGTGAAAAGGGGGCTCCCATTCCACTTTTTCCACTTTATTAATTTTATTTTTCTTTCCATTGTCAGGCCTAAGTTTGCCCCGTGGCGTGTCTAGGTCCTGATCAATTCTCCCACATGTGGGTGCTCCCTCATGTAGTATGCCACATCTTTCTACAAAATTCTCAATGTCAAACATTTCATCTGGCCAATAATAATTTTGAGCCACCTTTTGGATGATGGTAATTATTTTCTCATGGTCCCCATCTTTTCCAACATGTAGGCTCCTTATCACATCTGCCCTATATGCCTTTGGAAGAACCAACTGTCCGTGACCAGTGGATCCAGTTCCGGCCTTCCTGTAAATCAATTTGTTTTTCATGTAGAAGTCTCCTTTGCCTGGAGGTGTATGACATTTGGGCAATTTCTTAAAACAAGGCTTGAGGGTCTTATCCACAGCCTGCGCCTTCCTCATCTCATCTGGAGGGATATTTATCAGATTATCCTCCTCCTGTTTAGACTGTGATCTGGTCTGAAGCGTAGCCATGTACACAGGTCTCTTTTTACACATTTCTGTGTTATGATTGTCCATCCGACACCAACTACAATATAATCTACCTTTATGAAAAGGTTTTCTTTCATCATATTTCCTTTCATTGAATTGTGAGGTTTTATTATTACAGTCATTGCGTGGCCTATCAAACTGGTGCTTACCTTTGTTCTGGTCTGTATGGTCAAACTTATTAAAGTTTTGAGGTGCCTTAAAATTGTCTACCTGTTTCTTTTTATTTCCAACTACCTCTGCTTGGGCTGCCTGATACCTCTCAGCGACATTGAGTAACTCACCCAGCCTCTCTGCACCTTGTTCCATGAGAAACTTTCTCAGGTCTGGAGCCATGGACTCTCTTAGCTGCTCAATAAGGATCATTTCGTTACGATCTTGGGTTTTCCCCAGAGCAGTCCATTTCTCCAAGTAGGTCTCTAACCGTGCAGAGAACTGGTGATAAGTCTCACCCGACAGTAGTTTGGCATTCCTAAATTTTTTTCTATAAAATTCCCCATTCTTTTTATATCTTAACAAAAGAGCCTGCTTTAGCATGTCATAATTGTCCTGATCATCCCTGCTCATTATGGCAAAAACTTCATAAGCTGTACCACGAAGCCCTTGTGATAACTTTAGGCTCCATCTTTCTCTCTCTAAACCATACGTGGTAGCCAACAGTTCATATCTATTTAGATAACTTTCTATGTCATCGTCTTTCTCAATAAAATGGTCTAAATGAAAACTCATAGCTGAGGTTGAGGCTCCCTGACTAACAGTGGCATCTGAGGCAAAGGGGCTGGCACCATTTTCAGGAGCATGGCCTTGAATTCCCAACTCCCTTAGTCGTAACTCGTGCTCCCTCTGCAATCTCCTATCTTCTGCTTCCCTCTCTGCCTTTTTTTCTTCTCTTTCTGCAGCTAATCTCTTTTCTTCTGCCTCCAATGCCCTAGCCTCCTTGTCAGCCTCAATCTGCAGCCTCTTAATTTCTTTTTTAGCCTCTAACTTTTTTTCTTCAGCCTCAATATGCAGCCTCTTAATTTCTTTTTCAGCCTCTAACTTTCTTTCAGCCTCTTTTTCTAATCTTTTTTCTTCGCGTTCAATAAATTTGTCACATTCAGTTGTGACATAAGCAATTATAATTTGCCCCTCCATTCCCAATTCTTTAGCAGCCTGCACAGCAGCAGATCGAAACTTTGCCAGATCAGCCATTTTGTACTAGGCAAACCTTTAAAATTTCTAACTAGACAAATTTCTACTTATAACTAACAATTTCTAATTATAACTAAGAACAACCACAGACACTGATAGCTCAACCACTATTTAATTTCTCCAAAAAGTAATGCTTTTAGTTTTATACTATCTGAGATTCCTAATATAATTTATAATATTTTAAGAATTTAAAATCCCAGAAGCAAACTACCCAATATAGCTGGTGTTATGAAAAGTTCAATCCCCAGGAGCGAGACCCCAATATATGTGGTGGGAGAGGTTTCAATCCCGGACAGGACCCCAATATATGTGGCGGGTTTGATGTTAATACAGTTTGTTGTTAAGAAATCTTAGTGTACTGAATGAGGTCAGCTGTGAAGGTCCCTGAATATAATAAATATTAGAGTAAACTTCCAGGGCACCTTTCTACTACAGTAGACATTCAAAAATCCGGCAACCTCCGGACCTGAGGAGTGCCGGATTTTTGAAAATGCCGGATTTTTTATGGTTATATATTCTGTATATTCATTCATAACCCTCCCCTCCCAAAGGAGCATAGGCCTTCAACAAACACATGCCAAGTCCTCCTGTCACGTGCCATCATCTCAAGTTCTTTCCATGTTCTCCTCATCATTTTCACCTCTGTTTCCAACTCTCTTCTCCATGTGCTTCATTGGTCTACCTCTGCCTCTCTTGCCCTGGGGGTTCCAGAACAAGGACTGCCTTGTAATGCTATCAACAGGTTTCCTCAGTGTGTGTCCTATCCATCGCCATCGTCTTCTTCTCATCTCTTGTTCCACTGGCACTTGTCCAGTTCTTGTCATCAGTTCCACGTTGGTAACCTTGTCATACCATTTTAATCCCTCTATTCTACGCAAGCACCCATTTATGAAAGTCTGTAGCTTTTTGGTTGTTGTCTTTGTTGTATATTCTGTATATATTTAACAGAAAATGACTACCTGTACACTTTATCTGCGATGGACAATGCACGATGTTTACGTTTTACACCACTTCTTTTATTTGCTGAATCCATAATGGGGCTAAACAGCAGCAAATAAATGATAAAATGAGAAGGAATGAGCAGGAATGCCTGTTAACACGTGCAAGCAAGACCCAACAGCTGCATCAAAACATAAACTGCTCCAGAAAACAGTGGCGCGCCAACGCGGAAAATTAAAAAATGCGCTCCGAAATCCATGCCGGAAATCTGAAGGAACCGGATTATCGATGGCCGGATTTTTGAATGTCAACTGTACCACCACTATGATCTCATTCAGACTTATTCTAGATAGACTGTAAGATGACTACGTTTGGTGTCTAGGGTTATGAAATGTTAGTGTAAGGTTGCATTAACCAACTGAACATATAAACAATTACACAAATTATTTTATTATCTAATACAACACAACAGTACCACGACAATCACATACGAACTACACTTTAAAAGACTATCTTTAGTAAGTCAGTGGTTGAAAGTTTGGTAAAGTTAATGTTTTTCAATTTATTGTCCTAAATTTGATTTATTTGGAATCAGGACTGACAATCAAAAGTGAAATCATAGAAATTAATTACATCAATCAATTTACACAATGGGTCTTCTGACCATAATACACATATTATTATATAAGGGTGTAGTTGTATTGTCTAACTGAGGTGACTTCTAGTATACACTGGTTGATTGTTTATTATCATCATCTCTGCATGTTGTTTGTAAGTTTTTGTGGACACTGATGGAATGTTTATATCACTATTCCCAGTCTCTTATTTTTAATATAATGTTAGTTGAGCGATCAGGTGCCGAACATGCACCTATCTTTGTAATATGATGTAGGAATCTTCCTGCACTTCGCTGAACGACAACCTTCAGCTCCCACTTCTTCAAGAATGATGGTGGTTTACAGTTGTCTCCGAAAAAGGCAAGACTGTGGCATGAATATATCGGCCCACTGTAGTCTGGCACCAGTTATTGACAGCAACCACAACCCTCACAGATGCAAGGAAATAACACAAGTAAACGATGACTAGGCAATAGAATATGGCACATTTTCGATCTGCCCTATGTCCAGGCTTTTCCTATGTTAGAAAATTCTCCGCCTGCTCTCATCGATCTTGCTTTACACAAAATTTACTTGAAATGGCAGTGAACAGTCCCTGTTTCGTACCAGTATCTACTGCTTTGTCCAATGGGACCATGTTAACATTTATTTTTGAATCTATCGTTTCAAATAACAACTCCCAATATGTTTCCAAGGCAAATATATTTTTAGTTTTAGGTCAACCAATCATACTTCGCCTTCCTTTAAAATCCACCCAATCAAATATCCCGTACCTTTTAACCTCATTTACCCAAAGTCGTTTTTTCAAAACATGCCATAAAAAATTATAAGCAGGCATGATCTTTACTTGACAGTCTGGTCGGATCCACTATAGTATTATGGCTATAATTAGTTAATTAATGGACTATGAGCGTAACTATTACCATATTCTTTGTCAGCAAGTCCTAAGGTACACGAATATACAATTTATATGAGACTAGTTGGCTTGGTTCAGAAGTACACAGTTTTTTTTTTCTATGTTAGTGTTTTTATTTTTAGTCTACTACACATTCAATTCTTTTCCATGTGCTGTCCTCTCTATTTACGTGATAATTACGTCCTTTGAAATAAGAGCTAAGGTTGTTTTTGTGACACGAGTTGTCTACATGTTCTTCCTCGTATTTTGGGGAAACCCCTAAGGCAAGGCTTGCCCCTGTGCTGGTATTGGCTTTTAGTTTAAAATCAATGCGAAACGAATTAGCATTTCATCTCTCTTTCCCCTCCTCGTTCCACAATACATTTTAGGCACATATTTTCTTAGAACCAGGAAAAGTGATTATGTCAAGGACGAATTTGAAAAATTGGGTACCGTTTTGTTCGGCTATTCGTTAGCAAATAATAATCTGAAGGCGTAGGCGATACCAACAGTTCTAGCAGAAAATTATTTTATACTTTCTTATTTTGCCTTTATGCCCTATATTCTTCTTCTTCTTCTTCTGTCCTTAGCCAAAGACCGACCAAGCAGTCAGAGGCCATCACGCCTTGTGGCGTCTTAAGGGCAACATCAGATTGATTTTCTCTGTTGTAGTTTCCCATCACGCCTAGCGGCGTCTTTAGGGCAACAACAAATAGATCCATCTGCCGTTGTTTCCGTAATCGGTGTGACAAGCCAACGGGTGATCAGCCCATTGGGCATGCCCTATATTGTTATATATTAATTTAGATATTGTATTTAGAAATTCACTACAACGTCGAGATACATATTTGCTTCAACCAATCAACGAGCTCCGTTCACCAGTCTCTGAGACAGAATAAAATTAAACTTAAGCCCTGTTTTTCGGAACTCGGTTGGGGCCATCTTGTCACCCAATATGGCGGAAAAACAGAATAAAATTAGCCATAAGCCCTGTTTTTCTGGGACTCGTCTCGGTCAAGGATGGTACGGAGCATGGGACTAAACTGCATACAACCAATCAGCAGTAAAAGTTTCCACATCTACCTTTTTATACGGAGGAGGTTATTCATAATTACACACCACCAACACGAAGCCAGATAGACGACTGACTGAGGAAAAGAAGCTGTCAACCTTGATTTATTGCTTACCTGCGTGCATTGACCTGGCAGACTGCTTCGCTCGTCGAGTCAAAACCTGGCCTGTTTAAATCTTAGAGGGTAAATATATATTTACTATACTTGTAGGAAAATAGGCCTACAGCAGGTATACAATGTTGGTATTTGTTGTGTGTCATTTATACTACCTACACCTGTATATATTTAATATATTTTGGTTCACACTAAATGTATCAGGTTACCGATTGTATCTTGGGGAATTAGGGATAATGATTGCCTTTCCTGGTATGATTGCTGAAGACGATACTCCAACCTGAAATATAACCAAAACAGTCCTTGTTAGGACTCATCAATCTATTGTCTCATCTAACTCCAACCTGAAATATAACCAAAACAGTCCTTGTTAGGACTCATCAATCTATTGTCTCATCTAACTCCAACCTGAAATATAACCAAAACAGTCCTTGTTAGGACTCATCAATCTATTGTCTCATCTAACTTCAACCTGAAATATAACCAAACAGTCCTCGTCTCAAATAACTCCTATCACCAGAACACAACAATATTGTTAGGATATATGTTACCAGCCAGTACAGCACTTGTCAGAGAGGGCCTGGTATATTATAGGGGGAAGGACATTGTTGTATCACACCTAGGTGTACATATTATTGGATGTATTCATGTATTGAATTTATATTATTGGATGTATTCATATATTGAATTTATATTATTGGATATATTCATGTATTAATTTATCAGAAAGAATGTTTTGCAAGTAGACTCATGTCTTGTCTCGCTATTGCTAAATCATACTGAGCCATGTTGTCATTCATCCTACATGCAGACACCTGAGACACGCTCATCTCATATACAATAGAAATAGGTGGGCTTGAGGACAGAAATTAGCCCCTATTTTTACTTGTTACAGGTTTTATTCGTGTCATCAAACCTGAGGTCGTATGTCCAGTCAATCCAGCTGCCTGGAACTTCGCAGGAGCGCAGAGATTGTACCTGAGCTACATCTTTAGTCCCCCTCAGTCTTGGGTGGGCTAACGAAACGATCATCAGCGGGTGTTGTGTGCAAGAAACTAAGAAGGACATAACTTTGAGAGATGAGTACACAGTAGTACCATTTCCGTCGGCAATTGTGAGCAATTAACTGCCAGTGACGAAAAAGAGATTTAGCGTAGCAAGAGACAATAATAAGATCATAGCTGATAAACTATATATATATATATATATATATATATATATATATATATATATATATATATATATATATATATATATATATATATATATATATATATATATATATATATATATACGTAATTAACAGCACAACTGATACATTTACTATAATTGAGTTACCGCACAGCTGATATAATTTTTTTTGGTTCCTATAATTGGAAGACTTGTAATATACAAGTGAATATATATATTTGTAAATCATTTGTAAACATGCAAATCCATTACATTCCATTTTTCAACATTCACCCTTCAGCACAAGAGTAGATAGTGTTTATACTAAATAAATAATAAGGAAATTGTATTTGAACGACTTGTCAATTTTTTAATAATTGTTAAGTAAAATCTGTTTCCTTGTTTTTTAATATCACAGTTAGTTACACAGCGGGGGTGGCAATGTATGACTGTCTCCTCTCTACTAATTTTTCGAGATCAGATCATTCACAGCCGTAACTAATTTGTGATACCAGTAGTTCTCTCAGACACTGGGACTTCACCATTTTCTGCAGAAATTCTATTTCTGTAATTGTCAGTACTATACTGATCCTAGAGCCAAATAAAACCTCACGCCACAAACTCAAAGAAAATATGTACCCAAAGGTTGAAGGTTAGCACTAGGTTTACAGAATAACAATATTAGTACAATAAAAGACCATATAAAGTAAACAGAATCAAATCAAACCACCAACCACACTATTTTTACCTTGTCCAACAAACCACAGCAAGCAAAGCTACAACTAAATGGGCAGACAGTACGAGAAGATGAAACACCAACATACTTAGGAATCACACTAGACCGCCGAATGACGTCGAAATCACAAATAACCAAAATACAGCTAAGGGCAAAACTTCGCATGGCCACCCCGAAAAAGTTAGCTGGTACCACATGGGGTGCTGATGAGAATATCCTCAAAAAGCTGTACACAGGCAAAGTGAGACCTGCTATGGAATACGGTATCACAGCTTGGTCGACGACAGCAAAGTCAAATTTTGACACAGTAAACAGACTCCAAAACCTAGCAGCACGTATTATAACATGGGCCCTAAAGTCCACAAAAATCAACCATATGGAAAAAATTTCAGGGCTACAGTCAATGGAGGACAGACGTGACAGCAGAGTACTACAACAAGCGGACAAATTTAAGAGGCTCGAAGGACATCCCATGTTCCAAAGAAAGAATAGGCTAGGAAGAGGCAGGATCAAGCGAACTAACTTTGTGGCCCAAGCAAAAGAAAAAATTAGCAAAAATACCATGCTAGCAAACTCAGTTGCAAAGAAAATACCAACAAGCACAACTATCCCACTGTGGAAAACAAGATGCTTTCCTGAGCTAAAATCTGATATTCCAGGCATTGAAAGTAAGGGAACACAGACAGAAACACAAAGAAAGTGTATAGCAACCAAGTATATTGATCAAAAATTCCCAGCAAAGCTTTGGACACATGCATATACTGATGGTACAGCAAAAAATGCAGTTGAAAACGGGGGTGCCGGCATCCTCATAAAATTAAAGAATAGAATCCACTCTATGGCAATTGCCACTGGCAAATACTGCAATAACTTCAGTGCTGAAGCAGAAGCCCTGAAACAGGCAGCGGAAACTCTTATTGAATGCAAAGCACAGTCGGAAAAACAGATAGTAATCTTTACAGATGCCCTCTCAGTAATAACAGCGCTGAAGAGCCACCATGCTAAAGGATTGAGAGATCTGATATTCTCTTTTGAAAGACTGGCCAAATGCTTCAACAAGTGCACAGTCCAGTGGATACCAGCCCATTGCAACATACCAGGAAATGAGGAGGCAGACAAACTTGCTAAGGAAGGAGGTGCCTTACAACAAAATGATATAGAGACAACTTACGCAATGGCAAAGACTACTATAAAGGCTACAGTCAAGTCCAAATGGGAAAGAGAGCACCCGGGCCATTTGAAAAATGACGCTGTTGAGGCCACTTCATGATCTGATTTTTATCGCGGCAACTTATTATTAGTACCGGATTTTTGTCACACCATGTCGTACCTCAACTGAATGCAAGAGATACATGAGAGCGGTCGCTGTGAGATGGGTATCTAGGTATGACATATGAGGTAGAGTTGGATGCGACGTCATAGCGTCAAGATGTGTGCCTAAAATGGCTTGTGTATCAGCCAGTGTATTGGATTGTGTATTCAATAAATATTTCTAAGGATAATGGTAAGCTATATGCTTAAATGATAGGCATGAGAAAATGCCAGGATTATAATTAAATTCAATACGGGATGATAATTCCCAAGACAAAGGAGTATGGTAAACTAAAATTATATGAACAGATAATTTTACAGTTGTTATGCCGGGAGGTCTCATTCCCCGAGGTCACAAGGATTATATTCCCCGAAGAAAAAGGAATAAAATTAATGAAAAATTGTTATAACGGGAAGCGACATGCCCCGAAGCTTATGGATTGATGTGGATTTGATTTGTGAATACTTGAGATACTGGGACGCTTAAATTCCCCAATGTTGATGAAAAAAAAATATAATGAACTTTTGTTATGACGGGACGCTAAATATCCCGCTGGAAATAGTGAATAATAAATGAGATTATAAAGATATGTAGAATGGAGAAGTCAAGTGACATGTTTAGAAAGTCGAAATAGGTTTAAGCAAGACTGTAACACAGAGAGGGAGCATACATGCCATGTTCGTAATTGTGACCTTGTTAGTGTGTACTTACTCGTTAATAAACTGTTGCCAAATCGTCCAAGCCCAGTAGTTTATTCAATCTCTCAAGGTTCATTTACACAGTTATTAACTTTATGCAGTACTTGAGGTTTTGACATGGAAAGGTGTATACAAGAAGGGTGGTTGCCAGAATATTCAACAATATGAACCAAAGCAAGATGAATGAATTCTCACTTCTTCAATAACACAAATAGACTCTAGACAACGGAAGAATTCGGGCAATTTCTCCATCCCTTAACAGACGCATATCATCAACTATCCAGGAAAGAACAGGTCATCATTTTTCGGCTACGGACTGGACACAACAGATTGAGATACCATCTATACCACAAATACAAAATTGGTGCAACAGATCTCTTCACCTGCGGTACCAGCCCTATGACAGTCGAACACCTGCTGCAGTACTGCCCAACCTACAGTAATAAACGGAGTAGCATATTGCAACAACCCACTTCTGTCAACGAAAAACTGTTTGGAGATGTCGGAAACCTTGAGTTGACTACTGCCTTTATTAGAGTCATAAATGGCTGAGGGCGAACGAGGAAGAAGAAGAAGAAACCACCAAAGATTAATAGATAATTTCCAGCAACAATAAAATCAACATACGCTCTCTCATTCATGTGGCCACCTCTCACACTTTTACCTATTTTGTATTTTCTTCCCTTGGGTCTGTGGTATCGCTTGGTAAATTTATTCAATGAACATAATTCCTACTGTTTCTGTTGACTAATATATCACCCCAGCTGTCGAGGATACAAATTGGCCCCAGTTTATCCCAAAAAACTAATGAGGTGAACGCCGAATAAGTTTACTTCCAGGATAAATCCTTGTGACGATATGAGTCATAAAGGGGTGTCTTCACTGTTCTAAAAAACTAGGACTGTTCCTCCGATGGGTGCACAGGGGAATGTGATTTAGATACAGGAACTACAACTGAATAATTTCGTTGCGACAACTCTTGAAGTGTTGAGGGCGGGTGGGGAAAACAGTCCTCTTTCCCGCTCGGCTGGCACGTCTATTTGGATATATATAGGGTTTACTACAAATATTGAATATGTGTGGGTTCTTGGTGTTTTACCATTCAAAAAAGAGGGGAGCACTTTCTAGAAAATCTGGAAAAATCCGGTTGTTACTAATGATTATGATGTATTTTTTATCGACCGACTTTTTGTCAGAGTGCCAGTCCTGCACGGTGTATATTTTAGTACTCCACTTGAATTACAACTGTCAGGTGTTGGGAAAAACAATATTAATTTTTCAGGTATACGCCACTGTTGGCTGATAAAATAGTATCCTGGATTTGGTAAGTCCAGTGTTATAAGTTATAGTCATACAGTGTCTCGGCTTGTACACGCTTAACCATGGAGATTGAAAAGGAAAAGAAAAGACCGCTGGTTCGTCCACTTGGGATCAGGTCTGCTAAAATACAAGAAACATTTTATGGGAAAATGCTACCACTCTATGTAAATATAAATATGTATAGACGGGGACACGATAGTCTCTCCTCCACTCTGTCAAATCCTAACGAATTTAAAAGATACACGTGTTTTTCCCTACGCCTTACACACAGACACCGCTGGCCGCGGAGGTGGGTCAGACTGAGTCAATGAAGACTCTTCCGCCCTTCTCGAGGCTGGCAGTCACACGCACAGTGTGTTATTTATTATTTTCTTCTCACAATGCGCCACATACAAATTATTACCTATCATTTAGTATCTAGTAAATTGTCGGTGTCTGTTAATTTGTCGTATGGCACTTTTTTTTAAATAATGGACGCTATAATATCAATAATTAATTTAAAACATGAAATATAAACCGTTATCTGTCCCCCCACTGTCAGTCGTTCTAACACCTCTAAGTTCGGTTTGGTTAACCGTCTACACTTCAAACACAAATTACCGTCTCGTCTCAGATATGTAGCGGTCGGGAACGTGGTCTAACATTTTAACTGAATATCTGGTTATGGAAATCGCTACGCGTTATTTTATTTAATACGCCTTACTAGCAAGAAAAAGATCCAAGTGCAATATTTAACTGTATGTTTAAAGTATTTAAGTGTTTAACTTTAAATGCTATCACTGTAAAACACTTCTAACACTTATCACTATTTACCAAAAAATTCAGAATAAAAATCTCCATGAATCACTTTTTCACCAATAATCCAACAGAAATGTATAAGGCTGCGCGCTAGATTGTTCTCAAATTCTGAGTGACGACTGATAGATGGGTTATAGAAACAGTAGTATATATATCATTAAATTTTCCTTGATCTCTTAATGCGTTATTTTCGCGCTCAGGAGTGAGACAAAAATTCAGAAGCTAGAGGTATCAAGATTAATACTTCGTGCTTCGGTCTTCCGGGGTTTCTCGTCTGGAGCTTTGACGGACATCAAAAGACTTTCTGTTCCCTACCGGGTGTCCTTGTAGGATGCCCGTGTTCCTAGATCAAAGGGTATTGGGGATTTTGAATTTCCCCTGAGCAAACTTCAAAGATGTCTGTTATGTATTTCTCTCTCTCTCTCTCTCTCTCTCTCTCTCTCTCTCTCTCTCTCTCACGTGCTGTCTGTCAAGTATTATATGAATGGCAGATACTCGCATGAGTGGAACGAGGTAAACAAAGCGTGATTTATTTCCTGTTATGACTGACAGGTGAACGAAGATGATAAACACTGCGTTAGCCCGTGTTTACAGAAAAGAAGGCGATGACAAAATGGTACGTTGCAGAAATAGACAGTTGGTAAAATGCATGTTTAGCTAGCAAATCAGAGAGCAGCTATAAGGTTACAATAAGCTGTCAGATTACTGTAGGCTCTTTTCCAGTACACGTCACAGCTATCAACCATATCGAACGAAGATATCAAACTAAAATTTTCAGATTGAGAACAGGTCACTCTACACTAAATGGCCACATAAGTAGAATATGTTCACAAAATATAGCAAATTGAAGACACTGCCTAAACCCATTGGAGACAGTAGAACACCATCTACTACAGTGCCCTGCGCTCCAGTGAATGAGAAAACTCCTACCACACAACCCATCCATAAACAATACATTTTATAGCAGCCCAGAACAACTTATACGAACTGCGCAGTATCACATAATGGCATCAAAGTCACCAAGAGCTGACGCTCAGTGACAGTGGATCAAAGTCAAGTCAAGTCAAGTCAATGGCGCTGACACTGGCAAACCTATCAAGAAAAATAAATTGCTATTAGAAGCCAATTCTGCAATAGCACATAAAAGCTTTTTATTCCTTTTATACTTTTTCCTCACTTAGTTTTCCAGCCCTCTTTTAAAAAGACATTTTTTTCGTACTTTATATTTTTCTCTCTACTTCCTTTAACAATGGCAGTCATGTAATCCTAATCAGGGAGTTATGCTTTTATTTTCATGTTTTCTACTTAATTCGCGCTTTCTGTTCCTGACGTAGGCCTTGCGGTCGCAACGTAAGTTTTTTTTCTCTTGTCTTTTGTCTTAGTTAGACGGATTATGTATTTTGTTTAATTTCTCATTCAACCGACAGCTTTGGAACAAGCTTCCTGCTTAAAGATCATCAGCTGTTGTAGCTTTATGCTTAACACGGAGCACTGGTGGCTTTATACTCAATTTTGTCTTCTTAAATTTTTGCTTTTTCCCTTTGTGTAGCACGCCCTTTCAACTGGTGGCTTTATGTTCAACATAGAGCACTGGTGGCTTTATGCTCAACATGGAGCACTGGTGGCTTTATGCTCAACATGGAGCACTGGTGGCTTTATACTCATTTTCTTTTCTTAAATTGTTGCTACTTTCCTTTGTGTAGCACGCCCTTTCAACTGGTGGCTTTATGCTTAACATGGAGCACTGGTGGCTTTATGCTCGCAATGAAGCGCTGGTGGCTTTATGCTCAACATAGAGCACTGGTGGCTTTATATTCAACATGGAACACTGGTGGCTTTATGTTCCACACGAAGCACTGGTGACTTTATCCTCAACACGGAGCTCTGGTGGCTTTATGCTCAACAAGGAGCACTGGTGACTGTATGCTCCACACGGAGCACTGGTGGCTTTATAATCAACACGGAGCACTAAAGGTGAAATGATAATAACCATAATATATATCCACTACACTTAACTACCCTCGTTATGACCACGTCACTTTATTCTTCTCTGTTCTCGATGTCTGCCTTGAGAAAACAGTTTCTTTCTAATCCTGTTTCATCTTTTTTTTTTCATCATTTCCTTGCACACTCTCATGATCTTAAGAGTGTGCTGTTTAACCTATAACGTTTGCCTTCATTCCTCCGTTGACTTCAGTACTTTGGACACAATTTAATTCTGTCGGCCTATTTCACACAGGATGTTGACTATCGATTGATACAAGTAAATGACATCAGTAAACTGTGTTTATTGATCGTAGCTTATGAAGTGAAATTTTATAGCTATGTAAAAACAAGATTAAAATTGAGAAAAACATTACAGAGAAGGCACATTTGTTTTGCCTGTGTAAGAATATTTTATAATGTTAATGTTTGAAGTGCTTGTGCAAGAAATATAGTCTCACATTCGAGAACGTAATTTTAATTCATAAGAACAGGAAGATAGACAGACAGACAAACAGCCCAGTCAGATAGACAGATATACAGACACTGCATAAGGCAGTGAAAGAAACTAACAGACAGACATACATGCAGACAGACATACATACATACAGACAGTCTGAAAGACAGGCAGACAAAAAGATAGACAGACAGATATAGAAATACATCGACCAAGAGATAGATAGGCATATACATAGACAGACAGGTAGGTAGGTAGGTAAGTAGACAGACTGACTGAAAGACATACAGACAAATAAATATAGACATGGAGGCAGACAGACAGACAGACAGACAGACAGACATATAGACAGACAGACAGACAGACAGACAGACAGACAGACAGATAGATAGATAGATAGATAGATAGATAGATAGATAGATAGATAGATAGATAGATAGATAGATAGATAGATAGATAGATAGATAGATAGATAGATAGATACATTTTAGCGCCTGAGAGACACGATCAGGCAGATAATCAGAGCCTCACCACTTGAAACTAGATATGTAGGCATGAAAATCGATGGATAAGTAGGTAAGTTTGATGTCTGTTTGGTAGGATGGCAGGTAAATATCTAGGTAGCTCGGCAGAAATGGAACTCTTGATAATAAAGCAACAATGCCTAGGGCCCTAGGTTATAGCAAACGTGAGTGTAATAGAATGTAGCATATAAACAATACTCAGAGTTCAAATAATCCAATACGCGTATGTGCACAAAATGCACAACGGCAGACAACAGTTTAACGAAGACATTAAAATTGCTCGATCAACACGTTGAATTCCTTGAATTGATGGGTAAATTGTATGTGAGAATAAATGAAATCAGTATAAAAGACGGGAGAAAGGAAGGGCAGAATGTCAGACGGGCCTGCGTGCCCAATTCTCAACCCTTTGAAAATAAAGTTCGTTCGTTCGTTCGTTCGTTCGTTCGTCCTTTGAGATTTTTCTTTGTCTACGTCTATTTTCTTTTCTTGTTTTTAATCGAGTTTCAAATGTGAAAGCCATGAATGGAAATTGAAGTGTCTCGGGTGCTAATCACGTGCCTTTCTCGAGTTTCCTTGGATTTTGTAAATGGACACCAGCTAAAACTTCTACGACAAAAATGCTTTCTCTGCGTCCTTCTCTCTATTTACAAGACTTTTTTGTTTCATTTTTTTTTTCTTGTATTACATTTATCAACTAAAACAGCTAAAGTTACGTAATTCCTGTATTATATAAAATGTACGGATAAGATTACGTTTCTTACGATGTTCTTAAAATATATTGCAATTACGCGATCGAATTCTATAACTCATTTATTTGTCATTTCCTGCTTCTTCTATTTGTACCTAATCAACTTTACATTAATTGCGTTTTCGGTTCCCAGCAATATAAATTAAAATGACTTAGAAGGATAAGTGGAAGACGATGACGCGAAAAGAAAAAAAAATGGAAATAGTAAGAATAAAGGAAGTTGAATACCCGAAAGCTTTACTAAACTTAAACTCGGGGCCACCTAGAAGACATGCGCACCATCATAGCGGGTAGGCGCTAGAATTGGGTTGGCCACATCCACAGTATAGGTCCTGACACCATCACTAGAATTATCAAGCTATAGACTCCAGAAGGAAAGTAAAAGCGATGCCGACCAAACGCCACCTGGCGGAGAACTGTGGAGACAGAGATGCAAAGCATGAACAGGAGCTGGGGCACCACATGGATGGCTGCCAACCGAGCAAGGTGGAGACAATTTGTTGCTGCCCTATAAGATGCCATCATGCGTGATGGCCACTGATTGCATTGTCAGTCAGCGGCCAATGACTTACGAAGAGGAAGAACATATAAGATTGCGTGCATGTTCTCGAGGGAGAGCAAGTGTCTGCTGAGGGAGGCGGTAATACCTTGAACAACTTCATCATGTAAACAAATTTCTACAGAAACAGACGCTACAGAAACATGTGAATGTTTAGTGAAGGATTCCTGCAAGGGACCAGCTGTAGTGGTGGTTCCATCCTGTATAAGGAGCGAAAAGAGAAATAATGATGATGATGAATACCTTGATTGAACTAAACGCCATTCTTACGTGACCTCTGAACTATTTTTAAGTGGCCTATAGCAGTAATATGCATCCAACATTTTTTATGCACCACTAAAACCCAAATAACATGAACCACGATATCACGTTTACAATGCTATGTTTACTACTATCATCTATGTCTGGTGTTTTACCACTGTACTTCTTCATCTGTTTCTGTTTCTTTAACTTAGTTGTTTGCTCCTTCTCCCTGGTTTGCCTGTTATCATTCCCTGTCTAATGACTAATTAAAGGAAATCTCACTCACTTAATTCATCATTTTGTTAATTTATTTTCTTTATTCCTCAATTGCAGTTCATCTCTTATTTTCTTTGCTTACAATTTTTCTTCCTCTCCATCACCTGTCCAAACATCCCCTTTTACTTATGCTATTCCTCTCTTCTAATTCTTCTCAACAAATGTTGACATATTAAGAATAAAAAATTGATCATTCTGCCTTCTCAACTATGTTCCTCACAATTCTGTTCCATTCGCTCGGGCGGTCTCTCTAATCTTTAATGGCTATTAGAGCAGTCTGGTATTAGAATGATTTATTTCCACGCCACAGCACAAAATGGTCTATGCGACACGCATACCGTTATCCCTATGGCGCCTGTCAATCGGCTTTAGCTGTTCTATACATTTCTGAAAAGGTCGCACGCCTGACGTCACTTGTAAGAATATATTCACAGATTCTATTGTTGTTTTATGATTTTCCAAACCGTGAACTAACGCAAGCTATAGTATATAACTATACACTATAACAGGGGTAGGCAACACAGGGAGTGTAGGAATCTACTTTAAAAACACTAAACTCTCTAAAGATCTAACTTGATAAAATCGTGTCTATTTTTGATTTCAGAGTATCTGGAATTCAGAATATATCAAGCATAAAAGTAACTTTTATCTCTGTGGTACTATCTGCTTCCTGCAATGCCATCATCAGAGCGGTGGGAAAATAAAACTAAATATTTTACTGAAACCTAGCTTCACTTCAAAGAAAAGATCGCTTTCTATCTTATAAAGTTCACGAATAAAATGAATTATAGTAAGATAACTTGCGAGTTTTTCACTGGAAAGGCGGTGAAAGTACCTATAAACATGTGGACACAACGCTATTAATTGCCAGTGAGAGAGGGATGATCAGAAATTTACCTAGGTTCTTTTTCTCCGTCACTTGTAGATCTACCAAATGATGTCATGGGATCTGTCGGTAGATCAAGATCGACTGGTTTCCGACTGCTGCACTATTATTTGTATAGACGTATAACATAACGTTTATTCAATTTCACATTGCTAATATACGCACGGGTTTGAACGTGGACAATGTGCATGTTCAAAATACTTGCCTGTACACCACCACAAGGATACCTGTATATACTCACAAGGGATATTTGTATATGTTACACCCCAATAGTGAAATTGGCCATTTCGTGAATTGGGCAAATTTTGCCCATTCCGTGAACTGGCTTCTTCCCTTAATTATATTGTATTTAAATAATATTGATCAAGAAACAGAAAGAGTAAGATATTGTAGAAATCGATGGTTTTTAAGATAGGACGGGCGCACAATGATATAAATTGAATCAGAAAGTCGTGGTCACAGTTCCATTACATATAATCTCAACAGCATAGTCCCGGACATCAGCAACAATAGTACAAATACTTGCATAATTAGAATATGTAGTACAGTCATCCTTACGTACTGGTAACAACTGCATTCAATGTAAGTGCGGCATTCACCCCTCGCACATAAATCTCTATCTCTGATCTATATTCAATGTAAGTTCGGCATTCACTCCTCGCACATATATTTCTATCTCTGGTCTAACCACCAGACATCCAAGTTCCTCCAGAACTTCACAGCGCGGGAAAATCACAACGCGCTTACGTAGACCTCCTATTGGCGCGGGAAAGCCAACAACGCGCATTCAAATAATAGCATATAATGGTCCTAACATAGACCTCCTTCTGACACGGGAAAACGACGTGTCTTTTTAATCCAAAGTGCGGCATTCACCCTTCGCACATATATCTCTACCTCTGGTCTAATCACCAGGCATCAAATTCCTCCTGAACTTTACAGCGCGGGAAAACCACAACGCGCTTATAAATAATAATATATAATAATAATAATAATATATAAAGGCCTTGTAAATACACTTTTCAAAAAGCATTTGATAGTCTACACCGCCCATCATTGTGGAAGATACTTACAATCTATGGTTTTCCAACAAAATATGTGAATATAATCAAAGCGCTATATGACAATGCAAGATGATGTGTTAAAACAAATAAAGGGAATACAGAATGGTTTGCAGTAGAAACAGGGGTGAAACAAGGCTGTATTATGTCACCACTACTTTTTGGAATAACTATTGATTGGGTTATGAGAAACTATACCCACAATGAACAATTGGGTATAAAATGGACAAATGGAAAATTCCTGGGGGACCTGGATTTCGCAGATGATGTAGCATTCTTAAGTTCAACACCAAGACAATCCCAAGAAGCAATAAATAATTTGTGTCATCTCTCGGTTAAAATTGGTCTCCAAATAGATGCCTCTAAAACTAAAGCTATGAACTTTTCTAACGAGACCTTTGATATCATCTTGAACGGGGAAAAACTACAGAAAGTTGAAAGTTTCAATTATTTAGGCAGTAAAATGACTCAGGATGGTGATACAACAAGAGAAATCCATACTAGAATTGGTTTGGCAGCTAGCGCCTTCAATAGATTATCTAACATTTGGAAATTACGATCATTGAATATACATACCAAGCTTCGTCTGTTTAATTCAAATGTTATCTCAGTGTTAACATACGGCTGTGAGAGTTGGAAAATAACAAAATCATTGGAGAACAAGCTGAATACATTCGAGAACAAATGTCTTAGAAAACTCATGAACATCAGTTGGAAAGAATTTAAGACTAATCGACAAATAAGAGAAGACTCTAGGCAGAAATATGTCTCCGACTATATAAGGAAAAGACGATGGTCATATATCGGTCATGTCCTACGAATGCAAAACAACAGAATACCACTACAGGCGCTCACTTGGGTTCCTGAGAGTAAGAGGAAAAAAGGAAGACCAAAAGAAACACTCAGAAGAACAATAATAAGAGAAGGAAGAACATTGGGCCTAAATAATGTGCAAGAGCTAAGAGGAGTGGTGTCACAACGAACAACCTGGAGAGCACTGGTTTCTGCCTTATGCGCCGTGTTTGGTGCTTAAAGAATTTATTATTATTATTATTATTCTTAAATACACCTTACGCGAAACATCATCGCGTCACATCCAATATATTATAATAAAAATCACATACACTATTCACATACTCTAGAAAACACTGACCGTCTCCCACGACGGATGGCCACAGACTCCCCTTTAACAACTCAGTATTCTTCTCTGACACGTATGCTAACTTCATTCACTTCGCACGCTTTTCTCATGTCCTGTAAACCTCAATTCACACAAGAACGCCCCTGAGTATTCTTCAACCATACTCTACGTGCTTCTAACAGTGAACTTTTAAATGTCACATTCCAAGCTTGCATACTTCAATAAAAATACACTCTAAACAGAGTTACACCATTCTCTACCCACACACATGTATATACACGTCATGTATCTCATGACCTTAACCTACTTACTAACAAACTCCAGCCCCGTACACAAAAATCCGTAACACCTAACTCTAACTAAGAATATGACTTAACAGATATGTTGATGTGAACTGGATTACTGATACTTTCAACTCACAAATTAACACAGGATATCAAGTTTTATATTAGTACAGAAGCCAGTTCCAAGAATGGGCAAAGTTCACGGAATGGGCAAAAAATTTGCCCAATTCGTGAAGTGGCCAATTTCATTATTGGGGCGTAGCATATATATTGAATACTGACACACATAATTCCAGGCAAATTATAACAGTCGGTTATCTACATAGCTCTGAAACATGGAGAACAGTAAAAACAACAATCAACAAGGAACAAACTTTCACAAATAGGTGCTTGCGTTGAATTGAAGGATTAAAATGGCATGACAGGATCACTAATGTGGAACAGATAACAAGAACCAGACAGGATGAGAAGAAGACGATGGCGATGGATAAGGTACACATTGAGGAAGCTGTTAAAGTGTTTCTGCCCGTTATTTTGCTTCAGTGAATTAAGAAGAGTTTGTCTGTGACACAGGGTATTTTGTATTAAATACACCTATGCCTTAGTCCTCGAAATACTACACACGAGAGAGAGAGAGAGAGAGGGGTGGAGTCAAACACATTCAAGGAATAACCAACACTATCAGTATTCCCAACTCTGACTTATGTATTTAAATACTTGTCACCACAAAGATACAACAATAACACATTAATGAAAATCCCAGATAACAAAGTGCATTATCTTGTCACAAATAAATATCGACTTGCACTCGACAGTTCACGTCCGCCATCATGACCACAAATCTCCCCGCTCTCTTCCTTGACTGCCCCAATCAGAACGCCCCTTGCGTTCACCTCTGACCTGCTGACCTCGAAGTCTCTGTTGTTAAGTTATGTGTATGAGAACACGTCTCATACCCGACTGACATTATGTACCCGCCCCCAGCGGAGCACTGCCAGTCCACAGCTGTGTTCCTCACACTGTGACATCCACTCTCCCCCCCCCTGGGAAAAAAAACGAAGTTTTTTTTTTCTCTCTGGAGGGAGGCTGGACGCACTCCACACCAAACATCCGGCTTTTGAGCCAAGTATACATTCATTTCCTTCTTGTCTTCACACATCTTGCATACTCAATTAAACATCATGTGGGAGGAAAACTAAGAAATAAACAAGCATTCTACAAACGAGACAGAGTGTCAGCTACCACGTTAAGCTTACCCTCTAGAGGTAAAACAGTAAACTTGTACTGCTGCAGTAAGAGAGCCCAACGAGTTAATTTTGAGCTTGTCGATTTCGACGACTGTAAAAATGAGAGTGGTCGATGGTCTGTCTGTAATACAAAATGTGAACCTATCAAATATCGGGACAACTTTGAAACTGCCCACACAATTGCCAAGCACTCCCTTTCAATCGTAGAGTACCTAGTCTCAGCCGGCAACAGCTTCCGACTCACATACATCACTGGATGTAAGGTACTCTGGTCGTCTTGCATTAAACAAGCACCAATTCCTACAGAAGATGCGTCTGTCCGCAAAACAAAGGGTTTGCGTAAATCTGGCAACAGTAAAATGGGTTTCCTAGAGAACACCCTCTTGATTTTGGATAAGGCTATCTCGCAATCTTGTGTCCACACGACCCTATTTGGCATCCCATTACTCGTTAGCGAGGTAAGTGTAGCTGCAATGGAAGAGAACTGAGGGATGAACTTGTAATAAAAATTCACAAGTCCAGTTAGACTTTTCACTTGCTTTTTTGTTTTAGGTGTCTGCAACTGTAAAATTTTTGTAACTGTCTCATCTTCCGGTTTCAGGTGATTATGACCTACAGTATGTCCTAAGAAATTTAACTCTTTAAAACCTATGCAAACTTTACTCGGCCGTGCCGTTAAATTATGCTCTCTTAGACAATGCAATAGGGAAGACAACCCAATCATGTGATCCTCCCATGACTCATGAAACAAACATATATCGTCGATATAAGTAATAATATCAGATCGATGTCCTAACAACCTTCTCATCATCCTCACAAATGTGGCTGGCGCGTTCACTAAGCCAAAGCACATGACATTGAACTGAAATAATCCTTTGGGGGTGCTAAACGCTGTTAGAGGTTTCGCAGCCTCCACGAGGGGTACCTGCCAATAGCCTCTAGACAGATCGAGTTTGCTGAAATATGTAGCGTGGGTAAGTTGTGTTAACAGATCTTCCTGATTAGGTATTGGTTCAGCGTCAACGACGGTCTTGCTGTTCAATCTCCGAAAGTCAATACATATACGAAGAGATCCGTTCTTCTTGCGAACCACAACCATTGGAAAAGAATATGGTGAATCAGATGGAGAAATGATACCCAGTCGTTGCATGTCATCAATTTCTTTCTCGACAGCCGATTTGAAATGCATGGGCAATGGATACGGTTTTACCCTAATAGGCTGATCGCATGTCAGAGTGATATCATGACAAATCAGGTCTGTCCGTCCTGGCAGATCTGTGAGGACATCCTTAAACTCCGCTAATATCTTCTGTACTTCCGACTTTTGTTCTACGGTTAGGTCATCACTGATCCGCACCATATTCCATGACTCTGAAGCAACCAGGGGTACGAGGGATAACTGGATATTCCCTTCACCTTTTTCCTCTCCCGTGTCATCAATGACTGCCGTACATGCCACTTTCGCTTCAGTCTGTGCTGCCCTTGTGACTGCTTTCAATGACTCAGGTCGTTCTACATATGGCCTCAGCATATTCACATGAAATACCTTCTCCTTATTTCGGACCGAAATTAGGTAATCGACATCTGTCATTTTTTTAACCACCTTGAATGGTCCTTGCCACGTAATACTCAAGCGATCCTCTTTAGCTGGTAAAAGAAGCCAAACTTGCTCACCTGGAATCAGAGATACTAATTTGGAGTTCCGATTTGCGTATTTCCGATACCGTGCTAACGATCCCGCCAAGCAATCACGTGCCACCAAACAAGATTTTACAATACGTTCTCTGAGGCTGACTACATACTCATAACTCGTAACTGAAGTGCTATTTGCACATTTTCCAGTTAATAAATCCTTCAGTATGTGCATCGGCCCCCTTGGGTTTGCCCCATACAGTAATTCGAAAGGGGAAAATCCTGTACTCTCTTGGGGAGCCTCCCTATAGGCAAAAAGGACCGCTGGGAGTAACCTACCCCATTCTTGCGGAGATTCTGCGGTCACTTTTGCCAGCATGTGTTTTAATGCACCGTTAAAACGCTCGCAAACTCCGTTTGACTGAGGGTGATATGGACTCGTGAATGTTTGGGCAATACCCTACAGCCCAGTGATTTCTGACATCTCCTTAGAAATGAACTGACGGCCCCTATCCGATAATATTTCTTCCGGAAAACCAAACCTGCAAAACAGCATCTGCAAAGCCTCTGCGACTGCTTGTGAAGTAATATTCTTCATCGGCATCGCCTCCGGCCACCTGGTGCATAAATCTACCATCGTTAAAATAAAACGATTTCCCCTGTCTGAAGTGACCGAGAGGGGGCCTATAATATCAATCGCTACTTTCTGGAACGGTCGGACTGACAAGTCCGTAACCTGCACTGGAGCTTTGGGAGTTCTGCCTTTATGCCTCATCTGTTGGCATATCTTACAGGACCTACAATATAGTTTAATGTTCTTGCTAAACAATGGCCAGTAAAATTGTGACAGCACCCTCTGGCGCGTTCGAGACACACCCATATGTCCCGCGAAAGGGGAGTCATGTGCAACCTCTAACACTTTTGCTCTAAAACTACATGGTAGCACCACTTGGCACTGAGTTTGTACTCCCTTAGCGAAACATCTAGTGAGAACATCATTCTTGAGCTCGAACCAATGTCTGGCCAACTTCGTGCACTTCACATCACCTCTCTCGGCAAAGTTGTAAAATTTACGCAATGATCCGTCCGACCGTTGGTGCTGGATAAAGTCCGACACCTGTGTATCCTGACTTCCATTGACCAATTCCGATGTCTTAGCTTCATGATGCGTCGCTTCTAATGAGTCATCAGCCTTTGACTGCGCCGTTGTAATCACCGCATTGGCCATAAGCACACGATTGTCCCTCCATTTCTTGATGTCCAATTGAGTACATTCCTGCACACCTTGCACATTACCCACAATCAAATCCGCTATCGGTGCTTCGAGTACACAGGCCTGTATTCTACCAGATATGAAGGGAGTGTCCACCTCAATAATGGCAAGAGGGTAATATTCAATGTTACCCCCGAAAGTGACGCATCTTGCTGTCTTACCTATCAAGCATGAGTCGTCAATGCAGGATCTACGCACACCTATAGTTGTGCATCCCGTGTTTCTCAACACAGACACCTCCTGTTTTTGCACAAATCCTGGATGCAATTCCAAATGACCATTTTCTTGAAGAGAAGAGAGACAAGGCAGAGTGTGACCACAGATAAGCATAGGCTTACCGTCTGGTTCAAATAATGGCCTACACCCTTCGCAATTCTCATTGTTAAAGGTTTCTAATATGCAAGCCGAATTAGCTCGTTCTGATTTATTAGCACAGACCTTTGCCAAATGTCCTGTTCCCTTACAGAGACTACAGTGTAGCTGAGTATTGCTATCCTTTTTTCGGACTGTTGTTTGGAGAATGTTTGTCTACTCGGTCTGACTTATTTTTCTCAAATGATTTGTTTCTTTGGTAAGGTGAGCTTTTGCGAAATCGTCTTTGTTCCTGCTCGTTTGGCGCATCTATCTGGATCTGATTTCGCGGGTACCTATCATGTCTGTCTCCAGTATATCTGTATTGATTTCTATCAGACTGATAGTTAAATTTCTTCCTCGGTGATCTAAGGTCCCGATAATTGTCATACCGTGCAGGAGATCTGTCTCCCCGAAAGTAGGGTCTATCATAATTAAATATTCTGGGGCCAAATCTATCGGCACTCTTTGATCTATGTTGATTGTATGGTTTTCTAGTAACCTTTCCTATACTCGCTGAAAAAGTTTCAGTTATACTTTCCCTATGTATGACCTTTCCTGGATGCGCAGTGACATATTGGTGTCCTAATTCTGACATCATACCGATGTTTTTGGGCTTGCGTTCCTGGAAAAACGCAATAAGCTCAGATGAACACGATGATAATACTTTGTCCCGTAACATAAGGTCGAAAAGCCCATCGAAGTCTCTAATAATACCTTCCATCTCAATCCATCGATTTAGCAGCTGAGTAATTTTTGCAATGAAATCCTCAAAATCCTGATTGACGCTTGGTCTCACGTCTCGGAAACGAGCCCGATACCCTTCCGCCGTTAGCCGAAATTTCCATAACAACCTCTCCTTGACTATGCCATAATTTGCTCTGTCGGCTATAGGGATGCTATACACAGTTTCTAACGCAGATCCTGAAAGCAAGTTTCCCAGCAGAACAGGCCATTCTTCCTTCTTTATCTTCCACGCCAAAACTTCTTCTTCAAAACGTTCTAAATACACGTCCATGCTGTCCAAATCTTGATTAAAATTGGGTAACCGTAGTCTATAGGGACGTGAGAATTCTTTCCCACCTGAATCCTGCTTCCTGGATTCATTATCTAGCTTCTTCAGATTTACTTCTCTGTCAGCTTCAATTCTCTTCATCTTTTTCTCTGCTTCTATCTTCTTCATCTCTTTCTCTGCTTCCATCTTTTTCATCTCTTTCTCTGCTTCTATCTTCAATTTCTGGAATTCTCTTTCCTCACACCGTTCCATTCTTTCCTGATCCTGTTTTTCTTTCCATTTTTTTTTCTTCCCATTCCTGTAGAGCAGGGCCTGTTAATGCTAGCGCTTTACCAGCATCAACAAATTCTAAGAGGCTAGCCATCGTTATGTAATGTAATAATATCAAAATTTCTTAACGCAGTACTCAGTGTACAAAAAAAAAAAAAAACGTTAAGTATTCTTCACTGGAAAATTATCAGATATTGTACTAGAAAATGAATCAAAATTAAATGCAATACTCAATCAGAAATACTGACTGTACCAAACAAATGGGTGTATTCCGTATTATTATGTGAAGTTATTCAACAGCACTACTTGCTGTACCCATGACACCCTTAATATTTAAACAGTGTACCCAAACTTCACTGCAATATAATTAATGGCATAAACATACATGTGATTCTCAACCAAACAAAGAAATACGTTTACACAAGCAAAAGTACCCAACCTACTCTTTTGCTATAGGTATTGGAATTGAAATTGAGATACACTTCACTAAGACAAAACAAACAAAAATACAAACAATGTTGACACTAATGAAGGTGATTAAGATGACCTTACTATACGAACGAACACAACAGTACAGTGGAATAAGAAAAAAAAATACACTCAGACAACAGCAGATGTCTAATTACAAACCGTAGCTGTTAACAAATGAAAACAAGAGTTTGGGAAATTAACGTATGTACATGATAGTAAGAAAAATACAAGAGAATACTCCAATTAAACATGACGAAGAGACACTATTACAAATATGACACCGTGCAAACAAACAAGACCTGCACCACTAATACACTAAAATGTGCAACGTGAATTATGCAGGGCAGCCAATAGGGTCAACTCTATGTGCCCGTGCTCCAGCACGCAATTCACCCAGCAACAGTCCTAAAGAACAGTTTAGCACAATCTCTTACCGCAATGCAAAAGAGAAAATCCTAAACCCACCCAACAACCAAATGACACCAAAATTATACTTCTACGAAGACACAACAAAAACCTACAATAGACAATGAAGTGACCAAAGGTAGTATGTTGCAACACCACACCAGCTGGATGACGTATTCACCAACCAAATGTAAAAGAGGTCACCGGAGAATGATTACTAATTATATAGTATTATAAAGTAGAAAGGTACTAGAAGAAAAATAAGTGTCAAATAATATATAATAACAATAATACTACATTAGGAAAATTAACTATAAATCAATTAAATTGATGATCTCCGAAGGTCTGGGTTCCTGATGATGACGTTGATATCCACAGCACACTAGTCACTAATGATCCAATGGTCCACAACGAACAACACGTTACAAAGTTACATAAAGTTACAAATATTGTCCATTAGGATGACCCCTGAGTGGTCCTAGCACTATCATGTAAGGCACACAGTCCACGCTTGTCTCCAGATAGTGCCTTGTCTTCACTGAAATACCACAGGGATGTCATGCAAAAAGTCAGTTCACTCGCATCAAAGTTCTACCACAAAAGTATGCTAGCCCGTCGTCAGCACAAAGTGAGGTTTTGTCAGCTCCACTCCAATAACATCTCACGAGTTCATGAAAGTTAACACCGTTTGCACAGGTGTAATGCAGCCTTCTACGTGAGAAAAAGTTCAATACAGATTGTGATGATGGACTGCAATATTTTGTATAAGGCAACGATCGTAACATAAATCTGGTACTGTTCAGCTTCTGGCCACTTCCGTAACGACTGTGTGTAAAATGTTGATACTGTAATGCATCAGTTCCAGTGTTGGCATGCACCCAGTTCCACAAGAAGACTCAACCACTTAATTTCCATAGGTACATCGTCTCCTGAGCCAGTAAACACTGTATAGTGGCAACACTGTCCCACTGTTGGCTTTCAAACGGCGCTGCAGCGGCCTGTAGTCTTGATCACTCAGACGCTGAAATAAATGCTACCAAGGCTACCATCCACTTCGTAAAGCACGAGTTAGCAGCAACATCTTCATCATCTCAGCTTGGCCGACAATCGTATATACTTGAAACCGACCCTGCTACAATTTGGTTCACCCTGCAGACGTTGGCCGACAACGGCGTCGTTTTCTTAACCACAGGAGTGCTCAATGTCGCACTGACGTTTTGTTAGATCTGGCACTCTCGTACAACTGTTCATACCAGGCTAACCATTTTCATCGTCAACCAGGAATTACAAGGTAAATCCCTCTTACTGACAACTTTTGCCTATCAACTGGAGCTACCTTCAACTTGCAAAGCGACACAAATGTCCTTATGCGCTATTGCACATGTAACGTCACAGCGTACTGTTAATGATAAATCCCGCCTTGTATTTCCGCTCTCGCTACATCCTTAATGAAAGTCATAATTCTTTATACTCCTCTAACACACCACCAAAATTTTTAAACTTGCAACACCGTTCGTGAACTGAAAATCACTCGTGGCAAAAAAATACCACCCTTCACTGTGTATCCCTAATCCGTGACCCGTGACACACTATTCAAAAAAAGTACCTGACAACTGCGTGAATGACAACAGGTCTGCGATGTACGTGACCCAAAATAGATTTCTGACCTGGCGCTGCACTGAAACTCATACCAGTGGCAAATTTACACTTCCTATTTTTCATCAGCATATGAAAAGATAATCAAACTTGAGGACCGAAATACGAGGCCCCCAGCTGACACAGGGTATTTTGTATTAAATGCACCTATGCCTTAGTCCTCGAAATACTACACACGAGAGAGAGAGAGGGGTGGAGTCAAACACATTCAAGGAATAACCAACACTATCAGTATTCCCAACTCTGACTTATGTATTTAAATACTTGTCACCACAAAGATACAACAATATACATAGTCCGTGAAGTGTAACACATTAATGAAAATCCCAGATAACAAAGTGCATTATCTTGTCACAAATAAATATCGACTTGCACTCGACAGTTCACGTCCGCCATCATGACCACAAATCTCCCCGCTCTCTTCCTTGACTGCCCCAATCAGAACGCCCCTTGCGTTCACCTCTGACCTGCTGACCTCGCAGTCTATGTTGTTAAGTTATGTGTATGAGAACACGTCTCATACCCGACTGACATTATGTACCCGCCCCCCGCGGAGCACTGTCAGTCCACAGCTGTGTTCATCACACTGTGACAGTCTGCAATTTGATATTATTTATATATCACTCTTCCAAGATTTTTTATATGGGTGTTCGATCACGGTTATACAATGACCATGTCCCGCAAATGTTTCTATCGTGAGTGTGTAAACAGCACTGAATTGTGCCTGTATTAACTAGGCAGTGTTCTCTCACAAGGGATAAACGGAACCAGTAACATCACAAATAGGCACCAACGGTTCAAAAGTAACGAGGTGCAAAGCCAATGCTGGTACGTTACAAAAACAACAGGATTTATTGATATATTCAGCGACGATATGAGGTTGTAAAAGAATCCGATTTACGGTTTATTACCTATATGAAGGAGTGCGGGGGTGTGTTGTGGATCTTTGTATCGAATGAAAGAAGGAAGGTGTCTGTTTTGGTCTGGCGAAAGAATGTACTGGTGGGATTTGTTTGTAAACAGTAGAGATAGCTGTACAATGGTTGTAAATATGTTTTGACTTGTTGGTGTGTAATTCAGAGCGGGTCAAACCTGTTACTGTGCTTTCTTGTTGGGCACTGAGGAACCTTCCAGAATTTACTGGGCGCTTGCAATAACGTGCCCCTTTGAAGTTTATCACTACTGCTCCTGCATTACGAACCACCAGTTAATACTCAGATTTCACAGCCGGCCAATCGGGCTGTCATTTGCTCTGCCTACCAGGTGTTCATCGTGGAATATTTACCCACCGCCTGTTGCAAAAATCGTCAGTGCCTACGGGCTGCTGTTGCTGCCCTCCATTTTATGGGACAACATTGTCCGACCCATTTAAGGCCTGGCACCGTGGGAGTATACTGATGTAACCGCCAAGAAGAAGCCAAAAGATTTCCAGTTCTCGGCGCCTGTGTCTCCAGTCTTCATTATCCCTTATCAGAGGTGCATACCCCTCGGGCTGTCTCTGGATTACCAGTTTGCCAGCTGTAATTCACTGATTCGCCCTTCGAGTAAATATCTCGATCAGTGAGCGCAAATGCCCCAGCCTTAGTTCAAATTGATTCGCCTATTTTGTGGTGGCCACCCGCAACAAAAAGTGTATTCCCTGGGATTTATTTATCTGTTCCAGAAGGAGCTTATCTCCATAGCCTTAGTTTAACACTTAGGGGGAACTGTGTAAGTATTTCCAAGCGGAGAAGAGGATTATCTGCCAAGCATTGTCTACCTTAAAGGACCGGCCGTTTTCATTATTGAGAACTGGGGGCCCAACCCCTTTAATTAGATAAGACCTTGGTGTGAGAAACTGTACGGTTGGCGGTGTGGAGTGAGGCGATTGGCTTGTGTGCGATTGAGCGAAGTGGTGTGTTAGTTTGTTTTCTCTGTGATTATGATTTTCTGGCCTTCAGAGTAATGGAAGGCCTTTCTTATTTTTTTATGTTGTGGTTCTTACTTTAATAAACATATTTATATATATGGTCTGTGGTCAGAATCTCTTCTATTCTAACTGTCACTTTCGATGTTTACTGTTGTGGTCCTTACTGTAATATATTTTCTTAGTTTCTATGAAGCATAGGATGACGGGCGAGAGATTGACTTATTAAAACAGTAGCAGTATAGTGGAGAAGTAACCATTTTGAGATCAGAACATATTTCACTACTTTTCAGAAGTCATATCTCTACCCATAATTTCATTAGTGACTCTATTATCTCTATCTCACATTACATCATTCATAGTCTGTCTACACTCAGCATTCTCTATTTATCCATACTCGTGACAGTCTCTCCAATTCTTTTTCATGGCGGCGTATACATTCTGTTAGGAACTTAATAAACATGCAACAAGGGTAATGATTAACGAACTGCGGTGGTGGCACCATGCTTCATACTTACTTACTTAGACGCTCCACTTCTGCCTTGAAGTGTAGACGTTTGACAGACAGAGCGTCATAATATCCTATCGGCTGTCTTCCTTTAAGCCTGGTTCCAGTCCACTCCTCGGTTCTTTAGGGATTGCCTGATGTTGTCCTCCAAGCGAACTCTGGGTCGTCCTGGAGGTCTAGATCATCGGCTCTTGGTTTCCTATATTTCTCGTGGTATCCGATCTCCTCCCGTGCTTCATAAGGGGAAAACATATATACATATATAAAAAGAGTGAGAGACAGAGAAAGAGAGAGAGAGAGAGAGAGAGAGAGAGAGAGAGAGAGAGAGAGAGAGAGAGAGAAAGAGAGAAAGAGAGATTCGTACCAGATAAGCAGAAAATCCATGAAACTGGCAACCTCATCATATAACAGAAATTGAAAAAAAAAAAAACAATCAGTGCCGGAGCACAGGCCAAGCTTTGGTGCACGTTGTCTCCAAGAAGAGCAAGAAACAATGAAATAATGATTGTGAAATAGAAAATTAGTTAGAAAAACATTAACAACAACTGGGGAAATTGGCGAAAACAATCAACGCACTTTCACACGAAATGTTGTCATCAAAGAACTTTTAAATTGAATCTAAAATAACATAATTCTCGCCGTGTGTACGTTGGTCACAGCTGAGGAATGCAACCGTGTTGAAAAATTGTATTGTTTCCATTATATATACTCTCCCGAAAATAGTTACAATCAACAAAGAAAAGCGTTCAAATGACGGTTTCATGAACAGTTTGATTACACTGTATAATGGAAAGAAACCAAAAAACACTCTAAGAATGTACTTCTATCTGCTCATCCGGGAACGGAAACAGCACATTAATTAAAAACACGTCAAGTTTGACGGGTTATTGCTAGTAAAAGCATAAAAAGGGCACATCACTCCAGGAGAAGTCTAGAAGCGTTCCTTAATTTAAAAAAAAAACGTTTATCTGTGTTAAGAAGAGGTAACATGCTTTTCAGGTAGACAAGCTCCAAGAAGCTATGGCGACGTTATGATTATTCAGGTATTCAGGTGGCCCCAACACGGTACACATAACGTGTGCTGAAAAACTACGATATCAAACCTTCTGATTGTCTTAGTGTCATGTTCGTTAACACAAGTGAAGCGTAATAAATATCAAAGTGCATTTTCGGAAAATTACAGAACAGCCGCGCAGTGTGGCGTGGAAACTAAATTGCAGGCCCAGTGAAATAAAGCGCACTTCTACACATCTTTTTACAGTCTGTGTTTCATACGAAGTGTATGTTGGTATTGAGGCATGATTGGCTCATTGATCATCAGGAGGCATTCTCTCAAACGCCTGAGATATTAGTACCTCCGAACGCCAAGTACTTTTCTGCTTTATTTTGAGAGAGTTAAACTGCTCTGCCTGCGTGCCCACCCACCCATCCATCCATCCGTCCGTCCGTCCGTCCGTCCGTCCGTCCGTCCGTCCATCTATCTATCTATCTATCTATCTATCTATCTATCTATCTATCTATCTATCTATCTATCTATCTATCTATCTATCTATCTATCTATCTATCTATCTATCTAAAAATAAATTCAGACACAAGAAGAATAAGACGAATATCAAGAATACATTAAGCGTTTTGAATGCACCTGCTACAAGATCACCTGGGAATATCTACTGCAACCATCAAGTCTGCTTGGTCATTATAAGAAAGACATTGCATATCAAGGTCCGCTTATAACACCAGTTATCAATTACCTCTCATCTTCTCAAGTGTCATTTCTAAATTTATAATTCTTGCTTTGAGACTGGAAATTTATCAGGACAGAATTTTATTACTTCGACCACACACAAAAAAAAAAAACCCCTCTAAACTAAGTTACCTATTGCAGGAAGTATTTTCATTTGAATGTGGAAAGCAATTTTGCGAGTGTTTTCATTCTGCTATCTCTGGGGCATCTCTTCTGTCTCCCATAACGAGCGTAAGCAGTTATTTATATTGATGTTTCCTGCCTATATTATTACTGGCGTCGACTACACTGACTATTACCACCGCTATAATCGTATATTTCAATGGGCCTCGAATACATGGCTGGGAAACAGCTAGATTAGAATGCCACGGGATAAGGTTGGAAACATTCCGTCACGACGCAAGATACCAAAAACAAGAATGGTTTTTAAATAAACAGCAAAAAACATTCTATAAAAAAACAGTAAGTCTAAGGAATGTGGCGAATGAGTATCAATTAGTACATAATCTCGACCTCTCGATAGACATGAGTATGTGAATAAACTTAAGGGGAGGTTAATGAGATACTTAAAATAGTCCTACAGTGAATGTTTCCTCCACATAAAATTGCCTTCCAGCAAAAAGATTATCCAGGTGGCAAAGTTTAAATGTTGCAATAAATGTCAGAGGTCAACGACAGATGGCCTGCTCATAGAAAGTTAACTCTCTCTCTCTCTCGTTTCTCTCCTCATCACATCTCTCTCTCTCTCTCTCTCTCCTCTCTCTCTCTATCTCTCTCTCTCCTCTCTCTCTCTCTCTCTCATCTCTCTCTCTCTCACACACACACAGACTGTTTTTAGATTTGGCCCAGTCACCAAAAAAGGATGCGAGTTTCTTTAACATGTGATGTCTTCTTTAAAACAAGCAGTAAATAGGAAAATATGTCATAATATACACACAGTCGTTGTAAGTTATCTGAAAAATGTTTTTAAATGAACTAAGACTTTTAGCGCATCGGATACTCCTCATTTTCCAAACATTTTTTCTTTTGACAAGGGTCATTTTTATTCTTTGTTTTTTTTTTAGCACGCCCTATAGCTGATTTTATGACTGTGTTCAAGTGTTTACACTTAAAGATCAGCTCAACTTGAATGATGGAGTTGATATACTGTAATTACAGCATGCCATAGTGGGTAGGACTGGAGTGTGTAAGGGATAGTACCTCACGGTGAGAGGCAGTCACTTCCTCTTTTTGAGGAAGGCCTGGATCCTATTTGGTTCCCCCACTCCAGTTCAGCTCACGTATGGCTCCTCGAGTCTGCTTGGGTACGGCAGCGCCACCCCCAGAGCAACGGCTTTGACTGGCCGGCAGAACTACGTGAGTAAATTGAAAAAGGGAGGTTCCCCCTTAAATAGTACACACAACTGCTGGCTGAACGGGCGAATGATCAATAATACATTGACAACGGCTTCTAGGGCAGGAGTTGGAAAGGCCTGGTATCGGGCTGAGGGCGCACCATGGACTGTAATGGTAAGCGGCCAGAACCATCCAGAAAGCAATGGCAAATTACTGGATGTACAATGCCAAGAAATCCATAATGGCTAATCTGAATACGGTGGACCCAGGACATCACAGAGAGTCTGAACTTGTCTTTGGCTGATGCAGGTCGACTTGCCCAGAATCGTGATGCGTTCAGAGCAGCTGTAATGGAGACAACGTTCTGGAAAGAATACGTCACATGATGACAGCATGGCATGCATCAAATGAAACTCTCCATCTTGATCAGGTTGTAGAGTACAAGAAAAGGTAGCAAGATAGGAAAGATGTTCTACAAGCAGGAAATGAGAACAAGGTCAAGGTACTCCTATAGCAGATACTGCCCTAGAGGAGTGAAATGTTCGAGACTTCCCTATACAAGGTCCAGCTTCCAGATGTGATGTGGGCCAGTTTACCTTCCTCGTTGCCTTTTCCTTTCCTAACTCAAAAGCAGAGTCAGGTTCTCATTTACAAATGGGTATACTGAAGCGTGACGCCATCGAGTTTCGAACCCGACATTTCTGCCGCAAGAGACCAGCGCTATGATCACTCCGCCAAATCGGACTCTCAAAATGCAGTTATACAATTAAATCAACTCCTGGTAAGTCCTGTATCGAGTAGGACAGCAGCCATTATCTCTATCTCGTTCGGGCCTGGAAGATTTTTTCGGGTTTTCCAACTTTTGGTTTACAAACTTAATCTCTTTTCTCACTCCTTTTCTCCTTGATGTAATTGTATGGCTTTTACTGTTTTTTTTTTTTTTCTTAATTCCCCTGACATGGGAGGTGTAGGGATGCTAGTGGTGGTGTCTGGGTCTTTTCTAATAACACGACCAATCCAATTCCGTCCCATCCTAGTTATAAATGGTACATGTCTTCCTGTTTGTTTAGGAGAAGCAGATCCCGGTTCGAGATGGCTCATGGCCAGGATATTCTAACGATCTTGGACGAGTGGTGTAAATGGGCGACAAATTGGACATGTCCTGTTCTATTATTTGGAAGAAGGTTATTAGGTACACACCCCTGGTAGACCCCAAGCTAGAAAATGTCATAGTCAGTGTAAATAATAAACAATAATGGGTTTGATCCAGACACTCGTAGGAAATAAAGAAGTAGAAAATGAGATAACAGAAAAGTAATAGAAGTGATCGACTGTGCCGTTTGGATGGTCCGGGGTTCGATTACCCGTTAAGCATGTCTCGTATGTTATTTTTCTGTTATCTAGTTGTTTTTAATATGTTTTACGAGTGTTGCAACATACACATTTATATCTGTTCTTTACTATTCACAGGCCATAAATTTCCCTCTCTTTCTTCCTGTGTTCATAAATGTGGTACCAACCATCATTAGTATTATCGCAGAGAGATTTATGATTAATAAATTTCTATATCTTTTCTTTATTACTACCCGTGTCTTCTACTTTATTATCGCTCTTTTATCCTTTCTTTTTTCGCATTCGTCTGATTGTGAAAAATAAAACTCTCCCATTCATACCTTCGCCTGTCTCTTTTCTTATTTAGCAACGCATTTTTATTGCTGTTTAGCTAAGTTCTTGAGTAGACCGAATAGTGTGAAATTCGTTCTCGACAGACATGATGGCAGACATATCGTCTAGCATTTTCATCTGACACGAAGCTTCTACGGTTTAGTTTCTCGGTGTTAGGAGTGAGAGGCGCCAACATGCATCGCTGGGAAATGACCATAGGTAGCGGCAGGTGTGAAACGCGTCTGGCAGTTTCAGTGCCGTCGTCTGAGTTTTATGTAGGTGTTAAGACGGGAACTATTTCGGGTTTTCGAGAATTAGGAAATCATTTCTTTTCATAAGATATAAACCCCCGGTAGTTAGTTTAGACTCAATTCATTCAGTACTCCGCAGTCAAGACTAGAACATCCAGAGTTCGATTCCTAAGATCTCCGTTGATAGAAGCATCATTTAGTTGGTCGATTGCCATCTAGCGTTCGATTCCTAAGATCTGTGTTAATAGAAGCATCATTTAGTTGGTTGAATTGGATATAGTTCTTAGTAGTTCTGTGTTGAGGTAAATATAATATATCTAGTATTTTGTGAGTGATTTAAGTGGCAAATCGCCTATTTTATTGTCACTAGATTTCGGTGCAGAGGGATTAAATTATAGTCTGTTATATTCTCTAGTTGACGTTTTACAGTGGAAAGCAGAATAAATTATTATTTCTAGCTTAAACTCATGCAGCTGTAAATAAAATTTAATTAAATTGCTAGTAACTAGTCCGAGTATATTGTAACTAACTTATATCTGCACTGAGTCATCATTGAGTATTGACGGAATACGCAGGTATTTCTAATTTATGATGATTGATTTTTTTTTAAAACGATCATAATTATTTCACGGGAGTTTTAACGTTAAGAAAAGCTCTACGCGTGCAGTTATAATGTAAGTTAAAAAACCGAAGCGAATACCGTGGTTAAGTATTTTTTGTACTTTTTCTCTTCCTTATACAGTTTTGGGTCAGCCCAACTTTTACCAGCGGTTTTAGTACAGCTGAGAGAAGAAACATTTGTATCTTTAACCACGTGGGTTTACAAGTTAACATCTGTCTGGCAGTGTGTGTGCCTCCAGAAATAGACAGAGTACAAATCTCACTAACGGGTTTTTTAAAGGCTTAATGTCTGTACTGGGCCTATTGAGTCAGATTATATTTCTTCACAAACTCTCAAGTACATGCAGCCCTGTGGCCAGAAAAAAATTACAAAAAAACATTAACATTCCGACATTTTGACTAATTGTGGTGTGACCAAGAATTTTTCTAGTGAGAGAAGTATCAAACCTGCCATTTTTCCTAAGTAAGGGAAACCTCGTGATTCTGACACTGAGCCCGTTTAAAACCAAATTCTTACCTGAACTGATTCAAGTGACACTAACCTTAGTCCTGAAAAAAATATTCGCATGAAGAGGACGCTCCCTGGAACATTGGATGAAACAAAAATCTGCAGAGCTGGGATCCGCTTCATCAAGAGAAAGACAGATTAAAGTGTGTGGGTGTCCCAAAGTTTGCGCCAGACGGCGAAACACCAGCAAGTTTTTGTTAGGTAAGAAAAGTGAGACAGGGGCCCCTGCTGAAAGAACAGAGTGAAAGCAGAACGAGTGATTCTTTTGTTTCATTTTTATATTCAGGCACCCATTTTTGTGTAATTTCATTTATGCGAAGATTGTTGCAAATGACATTTTCCTTCTTAGGATAGATTAGGGTATCAATTCTGTTCTTAAAATATAGAGGAGAAATCATAGAACATAGCGTATATATCTGTGACTCTGTGGGGCTATCATTTTTTTCTTCTAACGGGATCGTGGGCTATACATAGAGGGGAAAGATCACACCTATGGGGCTATTATACTGGTAGTAATTCATTACCTTATATGTATTTTCTATGCTTGATATTAACATTTATGTGTTGTGATAAATTTTCCTTATGTTAATAAATTTACATAAACTTTATTCAAGCGTGTCGGTCAGCTCGTTCCAACATATCTATATTCCATTGTTATAGTTTTTCCCACGTATGTGCGTCTAATTGTCGTCACTTATGTGTGTGTGTGTATGTGAGTGGAGATATATATATTAATATATATTATAATAGACTGTCTGACTCCTCTAGACCTGTTGTAGAAGATAGGCTGAAAGAGAGAAGATTCTCGATTTCAGGGACAGACTCTATTAACTTCTCCATCTCACTCGTGGAAATCTATTTCTATTATCTTCTCGCACTGTTGCTGTCACTTATTCTGATCTATTCAGAAGGGACCAACCCAAGTCTTAATTCCCCTATCAAAAATCTACGACAAGTATATTGGTCTGAATATACACTGCTAAAATCTAGACCACATTCTGACAGCATCATAACAGAGCACCAACAAAATCGTCAGCAGAGACAAGAGACGTAGCTACAAAGTTCGAATGAACAAACGAACGAACGAAATCTTTATTTCATCATGGTAAAGAAAGAGGCATAATTGCCTTTTTACATTTCTGCCCTGCAATACAGTTTTCAGCGTTTTACAAATTAAAATGACAATATTAACAACTTCACACAGAATTAATTAATATTATCTTCACAATCAGAAATTGAGCATACACAAGTTCATTTACTCATAGTCATTCACGCACATAGAGAGAGGGATATATATATATATATATATATATATATATATATATATATATATATATATATATATATATATATATATATATATATAGAGAGAGAGAGAGAGAGCGAGCGAGAGAGAGAGAGAGAGGTCAAGCAATAAAGCTATTTAATATTAAAAATTCAATTTAAAATTGAAAATTATTACAATGACAGTTAAATGCTCATGGAAACGTTGAAATAACTGAAACAGAATTGTCGTTAAATGTGTGTACAAGATTTCATGACATGTGAATGCAGATGTCTTTTGAATGAGATGTAATTATCAGTTTTGACAGACTTGGGTAGGGAATTCCATGCTAAAGCACCTGCATAACTTAAACAACTTCGGAAGAGGTCAGTTCGAGGTTTTGCAAGGTCCAAAAGTAGAATGATAGAAAAAATATACTGGTGATCATTAACTTACCACACAGACAAGAACTTTTATGTTGCAGCCGTCATTACTACGTCACCACTATGTCTTATATCATCATTATGTCCATTACAGCAAGAACTGCAGTCAATTTCAATAAAACATGCAAAATAACAGGCAAAATAACTGGCAAAATAACAGGCACAATAATCTCATCAGTAAAACAAATTGCCAACTAAACCACAACTGCAAAAGCATGCGACTGATTGATGCCTGCTTCCTGCAAGGGGGCTTAACTGTATTTGTGGCTCCATGTTCCATATGGAGATTGCCAAAGACATGAATGAATAAATTACAGGCACAATTGAAATGATCAAATCAACGTAAGTTACTTGTAACCCTCACACAGCCAGGACCAACGATAGGGGGAGGGGAGGGGAACAGATCAGCAGGGTCATCTGGCCCGGGCCTCACCTCAAGGGGTGGGGGGGGGTCAACTCAACCAAAGATGCATGATCTCTCATGGATTTCTTTGTATTAAAACACTTTTTCGTCACTCTTCCCAAAGACTGAGGGGCATGACAATTTACAGTGGCCCGGTCCCCATTTGAGATCTCAAAGGGCCTTCAGACAACCATCACCATCTCTTTACATACCAATTCGAGATGTACTCTCTGGAACGATCACACACGCAAAAATATGCACCATAATAAAAAGCTACCAACCAATCATAACACATCACTTTCTTCTAGAGTTATAAAAATCCAGTAAGTAAACGAAAAGTAGTTTGCTCTTCACTGTGGTTCATTGACCTTCAAAAAAAAAAAAAAAAAACACCAAAAGAAAACAGATGCATACATCTAGTACATCGTGTCTGCTGCTATCTTAAAACGGCGGTCTGGAATGTTCAAGATTGGTATACCTTAGAGCCATCAACAAAGAAGTCTGACTTTTCGAGACAGGAAATAAGTGGAGACACGGTTACGTGTAAATGTATTTTCAATATGTCCTACAGTTTCAGCAGAAGGGGCTTGCTTCAGTAACTTAATGGCATGAAGATAGACGGAGAATGGGAGTCAAGGAGAATGTAATAAAATGAAGAAAGATAATTAGTGAAGGAAAGAGAATGAAGAGAATATAAATCGTTATCTCAACTTTCAGCGTATGCAATAATTCCAGCGTAAGTAAATACTAGTGTAAAAGCTCGTCATAAGACGGAAATTACATTCAAAAGCACCAATACCTAACCGCAATTTTACTTATTCAAATGTATTTTAAAAAACCAAAATATTTGTTTTACATCTGATGTTAAAAGTCTGAACATGACAGAAGAGCATCTTGATTTTCTGTTGTTTTAATCTGGTACAACTTAAATCATAGATCTCCGCACCGTCCTGTCTCTAGTTCATGTACTGTTTATCAGTTGTGTTGTTGACTTCTTTCCATATAATATATTCAAACTGTTCATGCACACCGTCATTTGCGCATTCTTCTTTGGTAAGTATTGTGACGTACGTCTAGTTCGACAAGTGAATTTTCCCTGATTTGATGGATGATTAAATGGACTTTTAGCTTTTCATAACATTAGAACCCCTGAACATTTGTTGTAACTTTGTTGTTTCGCCAGAGCTAACCGATTTCACCGGGGCTCATTAAGTATGCGGCATGAGATCTAAAGACACTGAGACGATCCCCAGAACCCAGAAGCTAGTTCTCGCAGGAATTTCTCATCTCCGTGCGTACACTTAACCGCTCGCAAGATGGACCAGAGCGGTCAGAAGAAAACGGAGGCAGCGAACAGAGCAACGTCTCGCAGGAAAATGACACGGCACTGCAAACCAGAGTAGACGAAGAAAGCTTCTTGCAGACCTCGCACTTCTGTAGCAACCGGCAGACTTGCCCGAAAGACTGAGAAACAGGAGAGACGGAGATCGGAAGCCAGGGGGCAATCGCCGTTAACACGATGGCTAGAAACCTCGACTTTTCCTGGGTTCTAAAGAGGCGCTAGAATCTAACAGGTCCCACTCATCTTGAATTCCATTTAGATATATACAGACCCTGAAGAACGCAACTTTATCACTCGTTTCGCCAGAACTTGACAGAAGCACTAGCATAGTGAAATCCTGTTTGATTCACTCTGGATACTCAACTTATTTGCAGTGAATTCTATTCTGTGCTAAACGGTATAATATATTTGTTTTAAAGTGATCAGTGGGCTAGTTCATTCATTCATGTTATTTCACTGGATTTTGTGATTAACTTAAAGCTATTAAATTAAACTTATCTCAAATAGTTCCAGTGGAATAGGTAATGAAATATCTATTATAATATTTCCCAAAATGATAGATACTTAAATGCTTAAAGTAACATTTAAAGACGCGAGGGAATTTATAACTAAATTTAATTGAGTTTAGTTCTAGTTTTTACGTATGTTTTAACTATTAAATTCGCGTATAGTTCTTCCTGAACTTTATAAAAAATTATAGACGCGAGTGTATAAATAGTTAAATGTAAATTTATCTTGCTTTGGAAATGATACTTGATTTTCGGTATGAATTACATATTTTCTATCTTTTATCTAGAGTGATCGTTACCTTAGCGATCCCAGCAAGAAGAAGTACAACTGTCGTGTGAAATTCTAATCCACATATATAAATTAAAAAGTAAATGTAAAGCCTAACAAATAACTTCAATAAAAGGAAAGAAAAATGGTAAAGAACAGTGCTGTCACAATGACTGTACTCGAAATCCCCCTTGTTTTCTACTTCGTCTGCAAATTGTAACGTTTCACGTTGATAGTAAAAGCCTTCTGCAGCATACACGCGTTTCCCCAACACAATAAAACGTGTACTCCATTTCTAAGAAAAAACCTTGAGATACGCAAGCTGACCTATCTTTAAAATTCCATTCATGTCATTTTATACACTAAGTTACCATAAACAAAAGACAGATGAACTTAGGATAGAGAGAAGGGAGGGCTGAAAGCAGGCACGCATGCAACACTAAACACGCGTCTCGCTATACAATTACTACCATCACGCGTGTAAGGCCACTAGCACTAACTTTTTTCAAATCGACAGTGATAAAAAACACTACCCATACGAGAGTTAGGTTTTAAAAACTTACAAAACGCTTATTAGGAAACCTGACATTCTACTGTTTTATGTCTGAAATCCTGACATTAGTATGACAGTACCCAGACACCATAAAGTTTGGAAGTGAGGAGGTGGCAACAGCACGACTATCCTAGAAGAAAATGCATATTTTGAACGCAGCCACTTAGCTCCTTTAAATTTGTATATTTGGGTTCCTTAGGACTTGCTGACAAAGAATATGTTAAACGTTACGCAAATAGTCTAGGAATTAACAAATTATAGCCAAAAGAAATAGTGAGGGTGTCAGACAACCCCAAAATCAGAATCGCTCAGTGGCAGATTTTGACACCACCATTGTACGGGAAATGGGTCTCCATGTTAAATCCGATTTGATTGGAGCGCAATAAATGTAAGGCTAAACACGATTAGTCGGGCTATAAATACTATCTTTTGTTGTTAGGGGGAGACGGAAGGAAGGGTATTTTTTTTTTTGAAAAGCTGTGTAAACATGGCACGATTGGTTAGACCCGCCAATATAGTCAATCAGAGGCGTCAGGTCAGCACCACATTTTCAAATAAACTTTCTAAAGCAACAGTGCGTTGATATTCAGCTTATATTTTTCTAAATAAAAGCCTGAGACAGTGGCAGGTCGGATTTTGTGCCTATTCATTGCCAGTCAACGTCATTGTGTATTATTCCCATGAATTGTGGTAAGCTTGAAATATTTGATATCTTTTTAATGAATATTGAATGTAAATTGATAATTTATGTCTGTATATGTGTGTGGTTCAGTAGCGAACATGAGGCAAAGCCTATATATTGCTCCAACCTGAACAGAAGGTGTCGGAGGAAAGTAAAACTACATGGAATTGCCAAACAGTACACTGACACCTATCTTATTGACTAGAAAGAACTAATGCTGGAATTGCAGAGGCGTAGTAACCATTAGGGAGGAGTATACTGATGTCAATTGTTTCAGATGAAGATAGCAATTGGCCTACCGCTCTGAACTCAGTGTTTGTTATGTATTGTGTTCTGTCTGGACATAGATTATAGATTAGTTCTGAAATAGGAGGTACAACCTTCTTGTTTCAGGGACCGTGGTCCTAAAGTTATTGAGCAGCACCTGGTCTGAGCTTTGCTGAAACTGGAGGCTGACAGCATACTCCTGGGTCCAGATAGCGACTAGTGAGGTGTCTCCAGAACACAGGGGAGCAATCGAGCAGAGGAGTCTTTTCCTGCCACCATCACGAAAGTTAAGCCTATGTGGCCAGTGGAGCTCAACATTATGTGTCCCCTCAAAAATTGACTTTTAGTAAAAAAGAGGGACAATACCTTGTTTAAATTGACAGGAACTGTGAACTTTTCCCCCATACTATGTCCCAGATAAACAAACACTTGAAGTCATGATGACAAATAACAACATAGTTTGAAAAACAAAACCAGTATTACCTCATAGTACTACTACACAACTGACACACATAGGATAACGTTAATAAAATATGTCACTACAAGGTTCATATCTATAAATTATATATATATATATATATAAATTGTGATTACAATTGATTGTGATTCCTGGTTCACTTTGTAGTTGAATCAGGATATATATTAATGAAAGAAATTAATACATAAATATTTGAAAATTTATCAGTGACTCAATTAAGATAGTCTTATAGAATGTTAAATGTGTGTGAGTGTCACAGTGTTGTCAAGTGTGGTGGAATAAATTAAATTGTTTATCTGTCTGTTGTTGTTGTGACTTACACTGCATCATTTACATAACCCTAGACATTTAACGTAGTCATCACTATATTCCAGAATAATTCTGACTGAGGTATAATGTGGTAGCAAGTAAGGTTATCTGTAAAACACTATCCTATTAGATACAGATACCTTCACAGCTGACCTCAGGCAGTACACTAAGTCCCCTATAAAACCTCACTGGATAGTTGAAGTCACGTCGGTTTATTTTTAAAGCAGAAGGTTTCACCCTCCAGCGGTGAAATCTAAGGAGCCACACCCCATTCTCAACCAGTATCTAATTGCGACGGTGCCAATCCCATAGACTTTTTTATATCAGAAAAATAAACCACCAGAACATTTAGTCTTAACGACCGGCGATAAGCGGGAATATTTGCTACCAGCCAACCTCGCTAATTCTGGGGGCCGGGCCGGACATTGAAGTAACAGACACTCTCAATATGTCAAGTGTTATTTTGATGAGTTTTTTGTATAATTCTATGGACTGCTTTGCTTCTAAGATATCGGTAAGTCTGTGTGTGAGTTTGTGTGTTGGCCAGCACGTGCGTGCATGACTAAAAGGAGAATTTATGTGCAACTATTTAAATTGCTGTACTGGTAGACACTTTGTTAGTTATTCCTTACATGGTTCACTTTATAAGTGGGATTCTTAACCTCTGTTATTTCCCCCTTCCTAGTCTGCTTAGTAGAAGGGAAAAAAAACAGTTAAAGATAATAGGACTAGTTTCCTAATCCCTCTTTCCAGGATAGATTAACTGACCTGTTGGGTTAACCTTATCTACTTCTGTTGACTACCTGTCAATTGGACCGGGTTCCTTTTTCCATTGTTTTGTACAAAGACGAGAAAGGGCATATAGAACACTACTCTACATACAACCCACCACTTCTCCTTGTTTTTTTTTTTTTTTTGTATTTGGGAAAATTCGATTCTGAATGTATAAATTGTTAATTGGTTGTGACTTGATTTTTTTACATGCTAAATAAAAGGAATAAAACTTTTAACATTTTGTGTTGGTTGGACCAAACCCAACCTTTACCATATTCGTTATCGAAGTTTTGTATTAAAGTGCGTCTGTGTGTCTGAAGCACCAAATCGGTGTGATCGCTGTTTGTGAGTCTGGAAACTGGGCAAATAATTGTTTTGTCCAGAAAGAAGAGTTTTTTTGGAAGTAAAATTGAGAGGGCAAATTGTCGATAAAACAGTCTGTCCTTACTCTTCCCAGCACTCTGTGAATTCAACTATTTACTTCTAAACCCATATATCACAAACT